>AZYM01000331.1:0-95821 GCA_000611715.1 Scolecobasidium constrictum UM 578 | reverse complement strand
ATTAGGAGAAATAATATATAATCTCGGGCGGTTACTACTAAGTCGTACTTAGTATTACGCGATAAATATTCGGCGTAATTACTAGAACCTAGATCTACTAGATAGCGACGACCGGATTTCCGGTAGGATAAGTATAGGGAGGGTATTTCGCGACCTCGGGAAAACGCTACGTCTATAAGTTCGAGCCGTCGATCGCGCGCGGATTTTCTAGGCATAACGGGTAAGAAGAGGAAGCATAAGTATATCCTAAAGGGGGACTACGTATACCCTTTATACCCGCAGGAGTAATTAGCACGAGGGTATAATAGATATCGGGACGCTATCCTAGAAAGGGAAGGAGTAGTATAAGGCAGGATTCGGTATCGTATAAGGTACAGGAAATAATAGGTATAGATAAACTAGTAGGAGGCGCTATAGGGCGCGGGGTTTCATCTAGTATTAGGATCACGTAACTCTATTATAAGGGTAGAATAGACTCTAGGCTATTAAGTCCTATATAGGGACAGGATAGGCACTTAGCGTATCCTATCTATCCTATAGCCTAGGTGGACTTAACACTACTATAGCAATAGGACAGGATATAATAGAAGGATATTAAGTTAGTATAAAAGAGTAGGCTTCCCTAGGTTCTGATTTCCTTAGTCTTGTAGTTATCTTATATTATAATAGTTCGATTACTACGATAGCACTATTATAAAGTTATAATCTCGTTATTAATACTTAACCTTACTCTTATCTTAAGTTAAACTAGGAGAGAACCTTCGGTGAAGGATCATCCCTTAGGTATTACATTGCTTAGGTAACGTATTACTCATTGGTAGAGGACTAACCGTAACACTACGCCAGTACAAGCTAGTCTCATCCATATTATAGATATTATCCTTAGGATATTCGCTATAGAGTGTACGAATAGCCTTCATCTCTTCTTCAGTAGTAACGGGTACTAATCTAGCTTCGCCGTGTTGTATGCGATAACGAATCTAATACCGTTATTTAAAGTTATTCAGCTAACTAACACTAAATTCAGGCTTTACTTACCCACGATATTTAGGTATCTGTAGCCAAATCTCTTCTGCCTTGTCTTTTAATATGTGATATGTGGTACTGCCACTATTTAACTCGATAACCTTCTAGAAGTCGAAGAGGATCGCCTTAAGAATAGGCCACTACGCAGGACGATAGCGAGCTCGATTACCTATAGGACCACTATTAAGATGCTTAAACTTGTCGCTTAATGTTTCGGAGACTGTAGACTGGCCGATAAGGTGATGAAACTGCTTATAAAACTACTAAATATACTACTTCTGTGATAGGCGTGGTTATTGCGATAAAAACTACTATCGTAGTCGCTAGCGTTACGTATCAGTGACTGCTTTACGAGGCATCTTAATAAAGCGATATTCGTAGGAATTATTAGAATATTTCAAATATCGTGAATGTAGATAGTTTATATAAGGATTTAATTGCGACAAGAAAATTGTACCGTTATAACGCGAAATCGTTATAAAGTAGTATCGTTATATCTAGTGCGCACTGTAGCGTCTTGACAGTCGCTGCCATGAGACTGGTCCCACAGCGCAGAATGATTGTGCTGACTGGCTTGCGACAAAGGTGGACATCTTCAGGTGTCATTCGCGGAAAGAGGTGAAGCGAGCACACCTCAGGAGTTTCCCTCGGACCCATGCTGGAACAAAAGCGCCACCAAAAACTCTCCCGTTCTGTCACCCAGCAAATAGGCTCGCGCGTTGTGTTTAATGCACGATCTGTGAGGCATAGCGGGAACGGCAATCGATTGCAATCCTCTCCTTTTGCCTTTTCCTGCCGTCCGTCCACTCTGCTGCGCAACATCAGGATACGACAGTGGCAGAGAAGCTCAGAGGCTTCGATCCCGAGGTGCGGCATGCCATGGCCTGGGCTCCTGGAGCTCGTGCCCAATGATGAGGCGCGCACACCCTAGAATAGGCATGGAAGGTCACGGGAGCTGCAATCTTATGCAGGAACCTTCAGGGACGGACTTCTCCGCTGACGACTTCATGCCACGCATTGGTCGTTGAATCTTGACCTCAGCCGCCCACACTGACCTGTCCCTTCGTTCCATGCGAATGGCTGGAGGTACGTACATTGCGACCTGCATATACATGAAAAGTCCATCGTCGAACTAGAACCATTTGCACCATGATCGGAATATTTTGATCGATAGAGGCCGTCTGCTATTAGCTGGAGGCCGTTCCTTTCTCATGCAACGCGTCCTACAATCCCGGACTAGCACGTCTCGCCCCGACTCGAAACTCCACCAGCCTCGTACAGCTTGCACCCCCGTACGGGCATCAACCTTTCCCGCTTCGAACTGTCGGCGCTGACGAGTAACACAGAAGGGGTCCCACGTTGGGGCTGGCCACATGGATTCGCTCTTCACCATGCGACTCAATCCCAACCCATCCCGGCTCGCCACTGGACAGCCCAGCCCGTAGAAACTCCAGAAAGACGCAGGAGCCCGGTCACTCGGATTGACGCTAGCGAGCAGGTACGCCTGCCCTACTCGTACGGTCCATGCGTCGCCTCTGTCATTCGAGGAAACTCATATGGGCTCTCTGTCCGTATGCGTGCCTAGTGAGCACCCCACTTGGCGGAGGCTGTCCGTACCTTTCCTCTGGTTTCGTAAATAGTATACGCTCGCTCGAGACATTTGTCCGAGAGCTTTTGGTCCTTTTGCATTGCCTGTCTTGAGGTGCTACTCTTCGTTGACGTCGCCCTCGCTGTCATTCCTTACCGTCGTGCCTGGCTCCGTTAGACAAAGCAATCCAGTCTCAATATTCTTAGGATTTCATTTCCTTCTATACACGAGGATCCTCACGCGACTGCCGAAAGGAGCACGTTTCGTCAGCTTTTGCTACACAGCAGATCCCACTTCTCTGGTGTCGGCCATTCCTGTCTTTGATCGACCAATCCAGCCTGAGCGTAATTGTGGAACCGGAGGAAAAGTGAAAGAAGAATAGGAACTGCGAAATCGACTGTGGGAAAAGAGATATAGATGAGATAACAAAGGACGGCTTCACCTCGCGCAACAGAAACCTGTGCTCTCTGCCACCATGAGCCAGGTTTCGCATCCGGTCGGTGGTAACGGGACGAGCCTGAATGGGAGATGCCCGGCGCCTTTCATTGATCCAACGCTGGATCTGTTCACTGGTGGAGGACGTATGTCGAAATCTGCTCCATGTCCTGTGGTGGGTGTTTCGCTGACCTTGCGCAGATGTTACGGGACGTTTCTGTGCACAGATAGATCTGCTGCCAGGTGAACCAGTTTGTTGTTTACCATGCCCCGCGACAGATTGGCTGTTCCCCAAGAGTATGTCCTTGACTTCGAGAGTGTGATGGCGTTACTGATTATGAAAAGGCTTCTTAACATGGTACAAAGTGACAGAGGCGGTAGCAGCAGTAGGGCTGGGGATGTGCGCATTTCTTATGATATCATGGATCTTCCTCCCCGCAAACCAGACACGAAGGCACTATCTGAGTGTGTGCTTGACTGCGGGTATCATGATGCTGAATGTAAGACTGGATCTGCATGGTACCTGTGGAGCTTTACTGATGGAAACAGATTGCTTTTGTCATTCCTCTCGGTGCACGACCGCAGCAGTGCTACGATGAGATCACTCCAAACGACATGTACACGAACATGACCTGCGCCTGGTCGGGTGCCTTCATTGTATGCGGTGGTCTTGTTGTACCCGTGTGGAGTGAGTGCTTCGTTGTTCGCGCCTTATGATCTCTACTAATCGCAACCAACAGCGTTTATGCGCACGTTGTCCATGCACCTCCAGATCTGCTGGGATATCGTGCCCGGCCAGATCTTCTTCTATGTTGCCCAAGGTGTTGGCTGGGGTATTGCTGGCGTGCTTTTCACCGTCACACTGACCATCACGGGAGTCTCGTTCCGCTTCGGCGACACATGCCACGTGAACCCGAACAACTCCATGGCAGACTTCTGGGGACCGATCTTGGGGATTTCGATCGCCGCTGCGGTCATCCAGATTCTGACGTTCATTTATTGCCTCAAGGTTTACCTTAAGAACGCTTTCAGTGATAGCCCATCGCCGTCGAATGGCACAGGACTTCCATCGTACCATTCCTCCAGCATCCGAAGCGCATCCGCTCGAGCGGTATTTAATCGCGTCAAGAAGGTCTTGTGGCTGCAGTGGAGAAGCATCGTGATCGTGTTGTTTGTCCTGATTGACATCATCTTCTTCGCTATCATCTGGGTACGCATGGACAACTCCTTGCAAAGCGCCAAGGACGGCGAGCTGAACGACTTCCTGCCGTTCCTGCTGTGTCTCTTCCAAAATGGCGAGGACGGCAAGGACAAGTGCTTCGACCTGGGTCAGGACGCCGTCACAAGCGAGGCAACCGCGCTAGCTATCCTGTTCCTCCTCGCTCTTGTTGGCATCCAATGCGCCCTCCTCATGATCCGTCGAGCCATGTTCACAGGCTGGGTCGAGCTCTTCCGTCGCCGATTCAGCTCCAAGCGCGAATTCGTCTCGCTAGACGCTCGCGCTGAGCAAAAAGACCCGTCCCCACGATTCGAGCTCGTCAAGGTGGCTTCACCCAACGCCGTGGAGGAGGAGGATGTACATATTGATTGGGACCGCAAGATGGCTGACACGCCAAGCACGATGCGAGGACCGACACCGCCAACAAGGGCAGAGCGACCGTATCGGCAGCACGTCAAGAGTTTTTCGGGGCCGCGGCCGCCATCAAGTGCTGGCCATGGGAACACGCCCACCTTTGGAGGCGCGAGCACGTACTCTACGAGGATAGAGAGTAATGCCCCTGGACGGACAACACGATGGGCCGATCCACCGAGCCAGCCGCATGGAGCAGCCACAAATCCGTACGATTGGAGAACTGGCTGAGATGCATGACCTCGATGAGACGAAGGCAGAAAGAACATAGCGGCTGCCGTGCGCCGCGGAACATTATTCTTATCCAGCATGAACGTGATGATTGAACGAACAGCGTACGGTCATCCCAAAAGTCTGCAGCATTGCATTTGGCACTGCTAGAGATCAGATATCCAAAGAAGGAGAGCATTGTGTTTGTGTGAATAGCTTAGGGACGGGGCTTTGTGCGATATCAAGAGGAGGATGAATTGTCCCGTATATATGGGTTGATGGAATTGTTTGAGCAAGGAGTCTTGGGGCCATCCATATTCGATTGCATAAGCGAAAGGGCTTTGGGATGTATTGTGATATGGAGCATTCCTTGGATTGTGGAATAGCAGCACGATTGCTTGCTGCGTCTGACCTCTTAGAACTACCTTTCTGCCTCACTGGCGCTGTATCCGGCACCTGCAATGATACAACCCTTACTTCTCAACCCATTTTCCAGATCAGTTCTGTCTCCATACTCCACACACTTTGCCTGTAGCATGACCACTTGCTGATCTCTCACTCTCAAAAAAAACTCGACTTATTTGTTATGAAGATCGTAGAAGGGGTTCAAACCAGATCTACGATGATCAGTGTAACCCAAACAGATGGGACAATCAGCAACCGGAGATCGGACGCCTGTCAAATCCCCATAACCTGGGGAAATGCCGTCATTCACTTTGGGGAACAAAGTGATCAATCACTTGGTGATGGGATTCGATCATTGGTGCTCGCTTTTCCATGCTATGGGATGGATAAATAGATGTATGCAAGATCTATGCACTTCAAGAATGCGGTCAAGAGAACACAGCCTGAGAGCTTGCTGCACGACACGTCTGGTGTGGATCTCTTGTTGGCGTGCTGCTGTGGAGGCTTCTGATATCACCATGAGCATGATTGACTGATTGTGAACATCAGTAAGAGGTTTTCATAAAGTTTACCACCGTGTATTTATTTTTCTTTTCGTTCAGGAATTTGTTTGACTCTGTTAATCGAACAACAGATCTGCCCCGAGGTACGTGGAACCCAAAACAGAGTTTAAACATTTTCTTCAAAAGATCGTGATGAAGCGAGTGACCGATCAGCGCCAGGCTCGAGCTCCGTACATTCATCTCCGACGCGGAGGCAGAAACCACCACAGAACGTAATAGATATCTTCGATTTGAACGCCTTCACAAGCAATCTCAAATGGCGATGTGTTCGCTGTTCAGGATCAGACGTCATCGCTTGAGCGTAAGCTTCGCAACTGTCAGGCTGAGAGACAGAAAGAGTTTCATGGTAGGGATAGCGGCCCGTTCCAAACACACTTGGCCATGGTGAGCAGATTCCTTCATCGACAAGCATATGGCAGTCTCGAATGTGCTTCATGTTTGTGGGTGCCCTGGACGATGGACCGGCTTCGGCTAAGAGTTCAGGAGTGTGTGCCCTCACCATCGAAAAGGAAAATTGTCACGATGCTTGGGAGTCGAGAAAGGGTGTTCGCGTTAAGAATCTAGTGGCTTTGTGGAGATGCGCTAGGATTTCGTGCATTAATTAGTCGTTGTTAGCCCACACCAATGAGGTGTTTCAGCTTGCAGAAGAGCGAACAGCGAACGACATTTGGACTGGCGCACAAATCGAATTTCGCTGATACGAGAGCAATTGAATTCACAGCGTATGAGATCGAGAAAAAGTCGTCGGTGCGAGAACTTCATCAACGGAGGTTGCAATTGCTGGAGGCAGTACGGAATAAAATGCGCCCTAGATAGGCTAAGCACTCCAGTTCACGCTAGCGACTATTTTAAAACCCGAGCTTTGAGCCTTTGCATCAACTGCCCCTGATGCGAGAAAACGGGCGTGCAGGTCCCTCTCTCTGCTAGTCTCTACGACAACATCCCCATCGCTTTCCCAAATATTCTCCGTACACCACAACCTCACGCGGGAGGACCGATCTCGACTGTCAATCGCTGGTAGTGCTGACGGCTGTATCCCCTTGTCGCAGCATCTTGTACCCAACCAACCGCCGTCCGCTCCTTTTTCTGGCAGAGTCTCGCCACATTGCACAGCCCATCACCAGGTTGCAAGCGCACCCCGTACCTGCAGACAGCACAACCACCACCAGCACAGCGCCGCATCCACGAATGTCCCTGTTCCTGCCGACAATCGCACGACCAAAGGACGCTTCATGATCAGGAATAGAAGACGTTGGGAGTCACCTTGTCCAAATTGTCCCTCGCTGGATTGACCTTCGCTTGACACACGACCCTCTTCGACGACCAACGTCATTTGTCGCACAATTCTTATCGCACCACCGTGCCACGCTCGCTTGACAGCTACAGCATTGCTTGCGCCTTCCTCCTGCAGAGCACACACGGTACAATGGCAGACCGACCACGGCATATTGATCTGCCGCCAAACACACCACCAGATCCGCTCGCTCGCCCGCTGTTCACACCGCACAGTGAACTCACCCTCACGCCGCCGCAGACTGGCTCGATCCCACCCGCGCTGTCACCGCTCGACGCTTTTGCTTTCCAGAGTCGCTTGCTGGCGAAGAAGTTCGAGGAGGAAGCTGGGAATGGCAGGCGGCTGAGCCGGCTGCCGCACCTCACTATTCAGAATGAGTTCGCACGAGCGCGGCCCGCATTTGCGCCGTCGCCGATGCGAGACATGCCTTCGTTTGGGGAGACATCACCGCAGGAATCCACGCCCAGAGGTGTAGAGATCGTACCGACGGAGCGCCCCATGTCGACACATCCGACCATATCTATGGGTCACGAGACTGGTTTCAACAAGAGCACGGATGGGTTCCACAATCGCCTGCCCAGCGTGGACGAAGACGAGCAGGAACCAGAGCAGAGCTACTTCCCTTTCCCACGATCGGCCTCGCCTGAGGCACTTGACAGCGGAGCGCATATGCCAGAGCCGTCTGTTCAGGCACCTACTCCAGTCTACGCATTGCCAGTTCGGCCGTCACCTTCGAATAATGCCGGTCTTTACCCGCCTTCGCCTCCATTCCGCTCACATGCAAACTCTCCCACGATCAGATCAGTCATGGAGGACATACATTCTGAGGATGTCGACAATTTATCATTGACAGCATCAGGATCGCTGGACTCCTTCAGCGCACCCAAGACACCTGCTTCTCCGTTCCGACCGCCCATGAACCGATCACCTTCACTCGCCTCAGAACGATCAATGAGCAGCGCAGGATTGTCAAGGCCGTCTCTCAATTACTCCCGCCCACTCAGCCGGACCGCAAATCCATCATTTGAGTTCAGGCGCGGTATCGACAGCCCATACAGGCAGGATTCTGGAGCAAGCGCAAGCACACGACCTTCACTCGAGGCACCACAGCGGCAAGACTCGGTGGATAGCCCAATCACTCCATTAACGAATGACGACCCACACACTCCAGTCAGTGTTTCAAGTGAGTTCTTCGGACAAGAGCGACCAAGCGTGGATGCGCCATCATCCTATACATATGCCAAGTACGCACTTCCACGGGGGAAGAAGGTCGAACGAGAGTCGCTCGGTATTGACGAGCTCTTCAATCGTCAATCCGCGCTGATCAGCTGGGGGAAGTCGCGTGAGGATGCAGATGTGGTTCCAGCCAATGGACCATATGTCGGACCAGGATCTCCGCCCATGGACGAATCTTCAAAACGAAGGAATCGCCCAGCAGACATCGCCATTCCTCGGCCTTCGGCTGAAACACAATCATCACCACGCCAGAAGAAGAGGGAATCGCCAACGACAACGATTTCAGACGCAAGCACGATCAAGGCAAGGCCGCCTCAGAACCGCATCTCGCATGAGATCACGCCTGAGGAGCACTTGCAAAAGGGCATTGAGTGTCACGAGTCTGGTTCGCTACAGAAGTCGACGTATCATCTTCGGATTGCAGCAAGAGCTGGGCTATCAGATGCAATGCTCCTATATGCTCTTGCATGTAGGCATGGCTGGGGCATGCGACCAAATCCCGGCGAAGCTGTGACGTGGCTGACCAAGGCCGTCGATCTCGCCCAGCTCGATGTTGCGCAAGACGAGCAGATGGCGAAGCAAAACAAGCCGCTTGACACCATCGAGAAGGCGAAACACAAAGCGCAATTCGCGTTGGGCGTCTACGAGCTTGGCATGTCCTACAGCAAAGGCTGGGGCGTGAAGCAGGACAAGACTCTCGCTCTCAGATGCTTCGAGGTTGCTGGTTCTTGGGGCGACGCCGATGCCTTGGCTGAAGCTGGCTTCTGCTATGCTGAAGGCGTGGGCACCAAGAAGGACATGAAGAAGGCGGCTAGATTCTACCGCCAAGCCGAGGCGAAGGGCATGAGTATGGCTGGTAATAGCTGGTAAGTTGAGCCCCCGAATCTTTCCTGTGTGCAATCACTGACTCGATCACAGGATCCACAAGGACAAGTACAAAGACGACAATGAAGCGGATGAACCTCGCGGCCGTCGCGGCAGATCAAACACTATGGCCAGCACCACGAGCAAAAAACAACGCGACAAGTCGCGAACACGAAGCTTCTTTCGCAAGAAGAGCTCCGCCAACATCAAGGACTAATCCGTCTTATAATTGATACCCCCCGTCTCGAACGATACCTCGAAATTTTCTAGTGTTTAGTTTGTCATTCGTAATGCATAGCGAACGGCGCTTGATCCGGTGAATGGGAGTTTTGCTCTGGATCTCAGGCGCATGGGAGCTCATTTGTGAACAAGTCAAAAGATATGTGTAATGGATGGATGGACGGACGGACGGATACTTGCTTTACAACATCGACATTATACCCTCGTTAAGTACTCTCGTTCTGCTCTTGATCGATCTCTGCCGGTTGGGGCTGTATCATATCTTCGTTGCCAGTCTTGTATATTGGAGCAGAGCATGTAGATATCTTGTGGCAGCCGACACCTTCAGAGGCCTGCCATATCTGAAAACATCAGAAGTCTGCATTAACAAATCTGTTCCTACGTGTTGTAGCTTGCTCGAAAGTCCACTCCTGGATGAAGTCGTCTGAATTCGCACTGTAGCGGCTGGACTCGAACATGGCACCCGTCGTAGTGCTCGCACTTGCCGCAGACTGCCGTCGTCATCGCTCCGACGACGCTGTCGATAAGTCACGCGCCCCATCCATTTTGGTAATTTTGACAATAACACTCAACCACAATCATTTCCTCGCGCTCTCAACACAGTCGCTCCTTCCATCTCATTATCTCTTTTGTTCTCGTTTCCCGATCGCGCTTTCCCATCCTTGTTTCGTTCACTACTTGACACAATCGTCAGCTCCTGCCTTTCCATGACATTCAAGATGAAGTACCTGTTTCTTGGCGCCATCGCTGTGGCCAGTGTTCGCGCCACCGCCGACAAGAGCAGCGAAGACAACGGCAACTGGTACTGCTCGCCTGTGCAGCGCATTTCATACAAGAGCGTGGGCACTGAAGGCAGCTACGACCGTGTCGTTGACATGGATGCTGCGACTGGTCAGTGTCAGTTTGAGAAGCAGCTGTTCTCTGGCCCGCTTGCGCCGCTTGACGAAGATGTAAGTGACTTCCCTGCCTAGCCTAAGAGTTACCGGTGAATGGGATTTTAGCGATACTGATCATGTTTTCGTAAGCTGTCTCTGCACTTCCGCGGTCCTCTGATCCTGCAAAACTTCGGCGTCTACAAGCCATACTGGCGGCCAGCTGTGGAGGGTGGGGAGAAGGTGAAGCGCAAGACTGGTAAGCGCCCCGTGTATCACCACCGCCACCATCATCATGCCTTCGCAGCGAGCGACACGGAGCAGCAGTTGGCCAAGAGACAAGTGAGCGAGACGGTGACAGTTGCGGCGAGCACCGTAACTGTTGTAGTCCAGCCTTCGCATTGCATGGACCAAGTCGCGCCAGCTCCTAATTCGGATTCCTCCTGGGTGGTCGAGGACGAAGGCTCGGTCACATACATTCCGCCATCGACACCTGAGGAGCCGAATACTGGGCGCTCGAGGGATGGTATGTGGATAATGTCACCGCACAATCTAAGGATGGCGATCAGCAGTCCGGTGTCGTCTGGCTCAACAACATGGGCAAGAACGGTCTGACATACGCTTCCGCGGACGGGACTTCAGCATCTGATGGATACGAAGTCTTCAACGGCGAGCTGGGATCCCAACAGGAGATAGCGCTCTTCTCGTTTCGGACCTGTGAAGATCCTCAGGAATTGGGTTTCGATGGTTGCGGCTTCGTCCGGGAAGGCGCAGCGCCGTTCGGTATGTGATATTGACCAAAGGGTGGTGCAAAGCAGCGCATAAATCTCATGAAAGAGGAGAGGAGCTCAGGACATATTATGTCTTTCTAGGATATCTAGGGATGGTTTAATATGTCCTGAGATCCCGTAGAATATGCGCTGTTTTGCATACGCCTCTGACCATGGCGCTACAGAGCAAGCATTGACAGGCGTACAGTTGGCTTCGGTGGCGCTGAAAAGGCGTTCTTCTTCGAGTTCAGCATGCCTGACGACGGAGGGTTTGAGGGTTTCAATGTCAACATGCCGGCGATCTGGGCTTTGAATGCGAAGATTCCACGTACCGAACAGTACGGTCCCTGCTCTTGCTGGCAGTCCGGCTGTGGCGAGTTCGACATCTTCGAGACGTTAGCACCAGGAGACGTGAGGTCCGTTTTCCGAGATTCGTGGGTTCCGGTGCGTTTGCTAATATTGATACTACAGAGGCAAATCGACATTCCACAAGCGCCATGCCGGTGGCAGCTCTGACTACTTCGTTTGCCCCGTCGACGGCTTCATCACTCTCGCCGTCATCATGAGCCAGGACTCTATTACGGTGGAGCAGCTCAGCCGGCCCTTCGACTTTCCCAACTACATCTCTGCCGACGAGATCGCGGCTATCCATGATGATGAGCTGGTGGAGGATGGAAAGGCGCATGCGATCTATGATCTATCTGCTTAGAGCATCGGATCTGAAGCACGATCGTGTTGTTCATATTTGATGTTGTCAAATGCTTTGATGATGGAAATGGGTTTATGGTTGATTGAACATGCGTTCACGAGGGTGCCGATCTCCACGGACGTCTCCGAGATGAGGTCGATCGAGGACAAATCAGCAGTCTTCTCACGAATTACGAAGACCATTCAAATGTACGTTAAGATGTCTTTGGAAAATCGCGATAACAACGGTTGTCGATGTATCAAAAAAAGCTCTTCAACTATGGCTTGCATGCAGAATGATGTTGGAAAGCCGAAAATCCCCGCTGTCGATCCAAACGCCCGTAACGTTTGTCATCCCCACGATTCAGTTCACAGGCGCTCTCCAAAGTACCGAGGGATTGCCCAGTACAGGCCGCAGCGTCCGACCATCATTTTGCCATCATTTCCTGTTGCCGACGAGACTTCCTCAGCGTTCTCCACACATCCATCTCCTCACCACCGACGACCTCAAGCTTCCTCCTTTTTCTTCTGTTGTTGTATTTTGATACCCTTCTGTTGTTCTTCATCTTCCCGCCTCGCCACACGCCGTCACCCGCCCACCACCCGCAGGCCGCTTTCAGTTATCCGAATAGGCAAGCGATCCCCGCAACCACCACCCACGATTGGCTCGGCACCAGCCTTTGCGTGAGTGCGAGCAGAACAAAACAATCCCGTCTTTCATCATCGTCGCACAAACGTCACCACCGCCAGCAGCGACGATATCGACACGAGCGTCCGCACTGCAGCCACTGAGACTGCGCTCGTGGATGCAGGCACGATAAGCGTATTTCGGCGTTTGCGCTGCGTGTGATGGCATCGCCGCCAAAGCCTTGGGAACGAGCCGGCGCAGGCGGCACTTCGACAGGTGCGTGAGCGACGATTGCGGATTGCGACGAGAAGTGGGCGAGCAGAAGCTGACAATTACCTCAGGCATGTCTTCAGATTCTTCGGCCGCGGCGCCTGTCGCTACAGCGGCTGCAGCAGATCCATCCGCACCTGCGATACCCCAGAGACCGAGCACACTCAACTCGGTCGTGAACCAGACAGCTTCGAACTACTCAACGATGAATAGGCCGTACGGAACGAGCGCATATGGGTCGAGTCCGTACGGCATGGGAGGCATGGGCGGTTATGGAGGCTACTCGTCGTATTCGTCTCCGTACAATCGATTCGGAGGCGGATATGGCAGCATGTATGGCAGCGGATATGGAGGATACGGAGGCATGGGAGGCATGTACGGTGGTGGCATGTATGGAGGCGGCATGTACGGCCAGGGCATGCCTGGAGACCCGAATAATCCCCAGAGCTTGACGCAGAGCTTCGGACAGAGCACTCAGGCTACCTTTCAGCTGATAGAGGGCATTGTCGGTGCATTTGGCGGATTTGCGCAAATGCTTGAGAGCACATATATGGCGACGCACTCAAGCTTTTTTGGTGAGTCCTGACAGCTCAAATGGCGTTCGATCGAAGCACTAACGATCACGCAGCAATGGTCTCAGTCGCAGAGCAATTCGGCAACCTCAAGCAGACTCTAGGCTCTGTTCTAGGCATATTCACCCTCATGCGATGGATAAGAACAGCAATCGCCAAACTCACAGGCCGACCGCCTCCAGCCTCATCCAAGGAACTGACGCCAGCAAATTTCGCATCCTTCACAGGACGGATGCCCGACGGCTCACCAGCACCACCCTCACCATCAAAGAAGCCGTTCTTCTTCTTCATGCTCGCCGTCTTCGGCCTGCCTTACCTCATGGGCAAGCTCATCAAAGCCCTGGCCAAGAATCACGAGGAAGAGGAGCGGAAACGGATGGCAGCGAACCCACAGCTTCTGGATGCCAATGGCAATCTGGACCCAAACAAGCTCGAGTTCTGCCGCGTCATGTACGACTTCACACCAGACACCAACACGAACGTCGTGCAGGGCGTCGACCTCGCAGTCAAGAAAGGCGATCTCGTCGCCATTCTCTCAAAATCAGATCCGCTAGGCAACCCATCCGAATGGTGGAGATGTCGATCTCGCGATGGCAGGATAGGATATCTGCCATCTCCATATCTGGAGCCAATCCAGCGAAGAGCTCAGGCTCAGATCACGGCCGGCGGAAGCGCCAGCCAGCCTATCAGCCCCGTTGGAAGCAGGGCTCAGACGATGACAAACACGGTCTCTGCTCCGGGAAGCAGGACGCAGACGATGACGGAGAAGGTACCGGTGGGCAAGGCTCCTCAGATTGAGAGCAAGCCAGGTGATATCAGTGTAGAGAGCTTCCAGAAGGGACAATTCTACTCGTGATGAGTTGGAAGGAAGTGGATTGATGAAGGCTTGTAAACACAATGGAACAGGGGAGATTCCGGCTTCCTGTATAATGCTTTCCTTTGGGGTCAGCGCTTGATCGCGAGATGGGCGTTTGCATGCATGGTGCTCAGGCGTTCGCTTGTCTTCCTGTTCAGCCGGTCGAGAGACTTCGTGCTAGGGGATTTGGATGGATCTCGGTGGGAAGCAGATATATCTGATGTACTAGCTCTATCGACAAACCAAAAGCGAACTTCATTACCAGCCAGTGTCTTGCCCCGTCCATTCTCATCCTGAAGCTATCATCAAATCATCAATCCGACGTCATTGATAGGCGCAATCACGCCTCGGGAAACGGGGCGAATTCCGCGAGTACCGTGGGCATCTATCACGCGAGCAAGGTACCTATCCTGTCACTTCAGCATCTACAACTTTCGTTCGCTCTGCTGTACAATCTTTGAAGACGCAAACACGCCTCGCTGTCTATAGTCACGCTTCGCCTCTAACACGATCTCGTAATCTAATTTGTCACCTTCCTCTTGCTTCTTGCTACTGCTTCTGCTGCTGGCCCTGCATAAGAGCTTTGGTCTCCGCGAGTCATCCGTCTCTCTATCCTCCGTTTCGCCTCTTTGACGACAAGGTCACTTCGCGTTTACTCGATCTTCTGTAGCTTGAGGAGGAGTTACCCGGCCGAGCCACGCTTCATCCGAACTGAGATCTCACTTCTGCCACCTGCGAGCGGCCCATCAAGGTCCAACCTTTCCACCATATCAATTCCCGCCTGTACGAGCTTCCACAAGACCGCAACTGTATCCGCATCCAAATCACACTCAGAAGCAAGAGAAAGGCAAAACCCTGACAAGAAGAGGCGCAAGACAAAACCAGAAGAGTAGGACAGCAGGAGTAAGCACCATGTCAAGACCATCGCAAACGAGCGCGGGGATCCTACTCGCGAAGCAGCTGAAGCTGATGCAGGGGCCCGACGGCATCGAGGGCATAAGCGTGGGCCTCGTCAACGACAACAACCTCTTCGACTGGGAGGTCATGCTCATGATCAGCGACGAGTGCCGGTTGTACGGCGGTGGGTTCTTCAGGGCCGTCCTCAAGTTCCCGCAGGATTACCCGCATAGCCCGCCCAAGATGAAGTTTGAGACGCCCATTTGGCATCCGAATAGTATGTGCTTTCCTTCTTCTTCTTCTCGAGGGGGTGAGAGGGGTGAGAGGAAATGCTGACGTTGAGTGATAGTCTACGAGAATGGCGATGTCTGTATATCCATCTTGCATCCGCCTGAGGAGGACAGTATGGGCTACGAGTCGCTTAACGAGCGGTGGTCGCCTGTGCAGACGCCGGCTACGATCTTACTCTCCGTCATCAGCATGCTGAGTAGTCCGAACGATGAGAGCCCCGCAAACGTCGACGCTGCGAAACAGTGGAGAGAGGACCCGCAAGGCTTCAAGAAGAGGGTGCGGAAATGCGTGCGAGACAGTTTGGAGGGTTGACTACACATGAAAGATGTGCAGTGAGTGCATTGGTGAGCATCAGCTCCGGAACTCTGAGGTGGAGTCCGAAGAGCCTGGAGTTTCATGGTTTGAGATATTCACGATTGCATAGCTTGCTTTGATTTCAGCCAAATACGACATACTTTGACCTGCTATTCCAATCTTAAAGGCACCCTGCTCTGAGCTTGAATGATCTGATGTTGAGTATACCAAAACCTCAGCTCGAATAAGCTCCCCACAAGTCCGAGGTCAAGCGCAGGACATCTTTGGACCATCGGACCAGCAATACCCACGGAGCAAAGCTATTGAGCAATCAAAAGAATTAGGAAGGAAAGAAGGTGACATCTTCATGTCTTAGTGTTTGTTCATTTCTCCACTACTTCTCAATTCGACCTTGGTGATCCACCAAAGTCATCTTTAGTCATCTACTTGCATGTCTTGGATAGGGCGCATTGCCATGCCACAATTATATGCCTATATGCCCCTCCCTCACTCATTCATCCAAACTGCTTTCATCATAATACGTTTCCTTCATCACTTCATTTTTAATGTACAAAGAGCTTTCGCCAAAAACAATGGGGGATATCGTGCGCAACATTGGGGTATAAATGAAGGAATTTTCACAGATCGCCGACGCCATGATGAGGTAGGAATATGGGCACACTCCTCGTGTTACCTCGATGGGCTGTTTGATCTGGAGAGATTGGTTGGAGAGGAGAAAGGCGAGGGCGAGCTCTCTCGTGATGCTGGTTGTGGTTGAGATGATGGAGGTAATGTCGTTGATGCTGCTGATGGTAGTGCAGGTACTGGCGGTGCACCATTGGATGGCGAACCGAGGAGTCCACCGACATCCTGCAGCGAGCTCTTCGATGAGTGTCGTCTCATCTGGATCGGTGCTATAGGAGACGCGCTCGGTTCGTGGATTGGTGACAGAGCTCCAGCGGCTGTCATCTCCATTGTGTTGTTCGAGTCTCTCGAGCGCTGACGCTGCAGGTCACCGTCCGAGTTGCGCTTCTGCCCTTGCAGGATCGGCGACAGGAAGCCACCGATACCCGACAATAGAGCATTCGATCCCCTCCTCGCTTGTGGTGGTGAACCGAACGGTTCGGAGCCTCTTCTTGCGCCGAAATCTCTCACGCCAGTCTTCGGCGACGATGGCGCGAGAGTACTCGACTGCGAGGATGCATCTTCCAGCAAGCCTCCGACATCACAGAAAGAGACAGTGCGCTGCCGCCTTGCCGAGGCTGGGACTGGCATAAGCTCTGGTGGTTTCGTGAATGGTGATGGTGGTTCGATCGCAGTCTTCACGTCCGACTCCTCACTATCACGAGCGTTCTGGTCTTCAATCTTCGGGAAATAGCTTCCCGGCACTTTCAGTATCGAGTTTCTCCGTGTTCCGGGCGATACCGCAGCCATAGGTGCTGGACGAGGCGTGATCGGGGCTTCGGGACTATGTTCTGTGCGATAGCACATGTCTCTGAACAGCTCGGCGTCATCATCGCTTTCCTCTGATGATATATGGGAATTTCTGGTGACGCGTCTGGTCGGAGTCTCCATGCTATCTGTTGTGGAGTTGTATTTGTACTTCCGCTTCTTCACACCTCGATCGCGAAGGAACGATCCGATAATGATGGCATTCGCAACAGCGGCCGCTCCAACGATCTCGCCCGACGCCCACACTGTGCGATATTGTTGTCGACCGTTGTGATTGATGACCGACCTGATCCGGAGACCCGTGACGATCATGAGAACGGCGGATAAGCTGAACAGGAAGCACAGCTTGAGCTTTCTCTTTATGGGAAAGGCCGGCGACAATGCAACGAGCGACACCGGGAAAATGATCAATAGGAAGTCGGTGATCATGTCTGCGGTGCCCATCGTGATAAGCTGCGCATAGCCCATTCGGCACTGAGCACCTGGATCTGGCACGACTTGCCAGTAATGATCGAAGGGCTGACATTCTGCCAGTGTCGCGATGACCACCGCGATGAATGTTAGTAGTAGGAACCATCGGATGCCCTTTAGTGCCAACTCGTAGCTGCGCTTCCAATACGTCGATGTCAAGCGCTTGAGGAATTCGGATATCGTCAGTTTAGCCATCCAGATGCTTGGAAACCGTTAGCTGCCATTTCAAGTAATCATCGGCCAATCGCATATAGAACTTACAATGCCGCATAAAATATCCTTGCAGGAAGAACAAGTTTCGATCCTATTTTCCTGTGCTCCAATTCGACATCCGTGAAAGGATCGCTGAGATCCACATTGTTCGTTCCCCAGATCAGCACGACATGTATGAATGCCATGCGAGCCAACAGCGGTATTATGGCCAGCGCCATGATTTTGTCCTCTTTGAATAGCTGATTATTCCGTATCTTCCGCCCACATAATCGCACTACGATGAAGGCGAGCGCAAAGCCCGTACACCACCAACTGAATAGTAGTGTCGGATGGTCTTGCATGCGCGTCCTCCGCTCGGGAGGAGTGTTGTCGAACCCCATTTTGGGCGCAGGGCTCGACGCTGCTCTTGCGAGCAGACCTGCTTGGTGAGAACCCGCGGACGCTGCTAAGTTCGTTCGTTGTATATACGTTTCGGTGAATGGCGTATTCTGCAGCCGCTCTGCCCCTGCGAACTCATGCTTTTTTGGTCCCGTGTAGCCCTTGCGTGCGACCGGAGTGTGGATGCGATGGGAGGACGAGCACAACGAATGTATGGACAGTGTCTCACGAGCACAGGTTTGAGAGAGAAGGCGAGGGAGAAGGTGCTGAGGGAGCCAAGGCAAGCCGTCATGCCCAGATGATAGTGGGATAGGTCGATCCCGCCTCTTATCGGCCTGCAGAAGTAGGTCGCCCGGCTCCAGCTCACCATGAGATTTGCGCATAGATTGCTTGTCTGCGCCACCGCATATCTTCAACAGGACTGAAGAATTCACACAAGACGAAGATGCATCCGCCGATATTGCTTGCTTTCTGCTATCCACAGGTCTTGTACTGCTACTTCTCCGCACGCAAGATGGCTATTCGAGGCCTTGCCAATGCTGCAAACCCCATCCCAAGCACTCGTGAGGGACCCTCGATTATCAGCTTCCGGCCACTCGGTCTGACGGCCCCAGCGGTTGATTCGCTTAATGGCTGGCCGCCGATGAACTGTGGGTCACTGCACACACCATGGGCACCCAGAACGGGCAAAAGCCCACTGCCTTAAAGATAGTGAGCGCATGCACACTTCCTGCGATCAATTCTCCTCTTCATTGAATGCCGGTGCGGATGTAGTACAAAGACTCGATCAAGTCCTCGGCTTGTGGTCCACACTCTCTAGGGTTCGAGGACGCGCACGAACGCAGGGCCAAGATAACGAACCTTGTGTGGCTACAACTGCGACGCTGTGATCTCGTCCGCGTGGGATGCTCTCACGATCTTCGTACAGTTTTTGCCGCTCGTGCAAGGCATACAACCTGGATAGAGTGCGGACCTTACCGCCCTGCCTTTTCCGATGATGCTTCACCGTTCTTTATCTGCGGTAGATGCACAAGCAGCAGGTACGCAACGGCCCCAGAAAACCTTCTTTCTCAATCGCGGCTAGCAGACCGCTTGCCTGTAGGTACCACAAAAGAGGCATCGCGGTCTAGATCTTGGGAATACTCAGTCGTCCATACACGGCCCCAGACAATGTGAGAGACTTCACTGCGTCGGGAGTGAGAAGCATCAGCTATCTTGTGATTTGCTGTTATCCCAGTGGTTCGCCCGTAAAAGCATGCTGGTCACGCAAGGATTGCCGTCATGCTCGTTCACTGTATTGAGACATGGTTCAGTACACCTGGTGCTTCTCGCGACTCATTTGAGCAACCAGCCTCGTCGTACTTTTTGACTTGTGAAAGTGCAGGCAGGATACTAATGAACAGTCTGCTGCTGATATGATTCGGAGCTGAACACTCTTTCTGGCCGCATGGCGCAAGAAGCAAATCTCGAAATATACGAAGCATGAAACAGTATATTCTTTCGCAGAACTCGGAGACCGCTCATCAGAAAGTAAACATGGTTGTCCCAGCTATCGCTTCAACGTCCAGCAACTCCAGCCTCCGTTTTGCCGTCACTGCTATCTCTGTGCTGTCGGGAAAAGGATATGCTCCGTGCCTTATGATGTCGCTGAACCCTTCTTCACGAACGTGATGGTCAAAGCATAAGGTTGGGTGTTTTGACAGACGAAACGTGGGGATCATCGCGTGCGCAATTGCTACACCAGGCAAGAGGCCAGAGCGGCATTTATTGTGGTTGGTTGGTGATAATCACCTGCCTTTCTTGGATAGCATTCTCTGTGGTGGGTGCGCAGTTCGCGAGTCAGAGGTTGTCCGATCCTCCCCGGTCGCCGGTCCGAAGCTTTCAGCCTGATCTTGTAGGCTGAGGACACTATCGATCAGATGCATTTGGCCTGCATCTGCAAGCAGCGCGAATGCAGACGATCTGATATTTCACATTATTCTACCTGACTGGGTCACATGCAACAAGAAAATGCAGAGATCCATCAAAGAAGAGAGTAATGGGTATGATACAGCCAAAGACGAACGCCACGCTAACCACGACAACCATATCTACACCAATGCAGAGTTGCTGGGCAGATCCAGGATCACAAAATGATCAGTAGATCTCCCAGATCTTCTCCTCAAATTCGCCAGCATCGACTTTGGGCATAATCTCGCCCAACATGACTCCATGAACATATGCCTCTCCAACAAGAACATAGCCGCCCTCTTCTCGTGGCCTCAGGATATAAGGAATATCGCCACCATACAAGAGTACGACCAGATCGTTCTCCTCCAGCGTATTCGGGCCGAGCCCCATGTATCCTCCCTGCATTGTGAAATAAGATCGCCCGAAGCAGAAGTTCATGCCGTTCTGCTCGTAGCCCTTCCAATCTCCTCGCGAGCCCTTGTGATATGCTTCGACCCAGACCTTCTCATTGGTGTCCTCGCCTGCTTCCTCAGCACACCGAGTTATGTAAGCGGCGAAGTCCTTGCGGACGATCTCCTGTCTCGTGCAGCAATTGCATTCATTTGAGGGAATGCCGGCCACGAAACAACCACCAAGAACATCGATAAAACGCTCGCCTGAAGGATAGTTCCATTCGCTGTTGAAGCAGTCCTTCCAGATCTGCGTGATTGGATGTTCTCTTGTGGGGCGGAAGGGGTACCATTGCGCATTGCTAATTTGCTTGTAGTCTTTGACAACATCTAGCAAGACACCCTTGGCTTGCAGGAGCTGAAGATCAAAGTTGATCTCAGCGGCCATCGGCTTGCCCTTAGTTGCGCACCACGTCCACGTGGTACGCTTGTATCCAATGGTCCAACCTGGAGAACCCGGATCCCACTGAGGCACCCAGGAGGGTTTCTTCAGGTGCGACTTCTGCGTATGATCCGTGTAAGACAGGATCTGAAGATTGTCGTCCGCTTTCATGCATTGATTCGCGACTTCAATGAAGAGCTCACTCGGTTGCCGCTTGTAGTCTGCTTGAATGCTGAATCCGTTCCGTTGGAAAGACGGAAACCCGAGCATAGCATAGATCCTGTCCAACGGATCACTGCAGCGGAATGTACGGGACCAATCCAAGATCGATGGCACGCTGAACTTGCCATGATTGTTCCTGTTGCGCATGGTGTAGCAGTTGTAGACACCAGACTGGAGGTATTTGTGCTCTATGACATGCGACCATGATTGGATGAATGTGGCTGTGAGACCGACGATGTCCCAAGACATCATGACATCGCCCCAGTGCACATCTGCGCGGATCACGGAAACGACCTCCTGGAATACCCTGTTATGTTTAGCTCTGAATTGTTGATTCCGGATAATGCACCTACCAGAGGCGACTGAACCATGAGCATAAGAACAGCTTCTCAATGGCTTGCCATGATTCTAGAGGCATCGCGACTTTGTAGGGCGGATATGAAACAGTTTCCCAGAGGTTGTCAATCTTGTACAACTCGTCGATATTCTGGTTTTTGGCGGTGCAGCACTTTTGCGCGAGTTCGAGCATCGCCGACTGCACTCTGTGAGCATAGCCTCCATCATCTCTGCCCAGCCAGATGAGAAGCTTCTGCGCGCATTCGTATATGCGGCGCATATTGTCCACCTGATGACCTCTCTCTTCCAGGTCCTTCTGATTTATACATGCCGCGTCTGCCCAAAGGTAGCGAGATTCATTCGGCCGGCGCAGTTGGTGGAGACAATCCACGAGGTTCGGAGTGATATCGAGCTTCTTGCCGTTGCATTCTATAGACGCTTGAATCTTTGGATCACCCCAGGCATATGAAATAGCTTCGAATGGCATGGGATCGTTCCAGTCCGTGAGGTGTAGCTTGGTCACGATTGGGTCTTCGCCTTTGCCAGGCAGAAGCTCGAGCACCCGGAGTGATTCAAACTCTGGCAGCTTGACATAATTGTATGCGGGTATGGGCGCAGTGTTGTATCTTCGGATAGGTGGTGGAGGTGCGTTGTCTGGAAGAGGAAGTGTCGCGCTCGGTCGAGGCGCCGCGAGCTTCTCGTCGAAGTCGTCCGGCTTCTCTTCAACCTTCACCCAGTTGTCGCTTGCGTTCTCTTCCTTGTTGTGTAAACTTGGTTCCGGATCAGAGCGTCTGCGGTCTCGAGCCTTGCTGCTGCGAAGAGGCAGAGCCTCGCGCAAGAACTTGCGAATTGCCATACTTGGACGGTTACGAACTTCCGACGCTTGCTAGACGGAGCACGTTAGAAGCATCTTTAGTCGGAGATACACTAAAGAACATGAGGTGTAGAAGGTTTAGAACATGAATGCGAAGGCCTCAGGTTATAAATACGAGATGAGCGGGACTCGAGCGCGAGTTTGCTCCATCTCGTCCAAGCGGTAACATTCGAGAGGAGGCTCAGTCAATTGCTTGCGGGGGTCCATGCAACTGAACAGAGTAAGCACTTCAGATGGCTTGCATGGGAATTGCAGGGCCAAGAGTGGCGCCCTCTTTGCATTCGCTGCGGGACCAATGCATTGTACAAGGCCAAAGTCAAAAGGTGCGGGTGTCGTCGCAATAGTTCTCGAGGCTGAGTAAAGCATGATCTCGTGCCGTGATAGCCAATTTTGATGTCGAGATGGTGGTGCTCCTGCTGTCGCTTTCTCCAAGACCTTAGTCCCGTCCCAACCCTAGCTGTGGCTTGTGCGACAGTGCCACGGTGCCACAAGGAACGGGACGCCTTATTAATAGACACTAGACTCGAAGTAGCCCATCAAAGTGTCTATGACGAACGGCCGCCGTTGAAAGCTAATGCACAACGCGTTGAGTTTGTCGCGATGTAAATATTCACAGCCAGCCGCCGAAGATGGCGGAGAAAGAGCGGATAGCTCGGCCTAAGACGGCCGTGGTGATAGGTACGCAATGAGATCTGCAACAGGAGGCGAGCATCCAGTATACTAACGATTGCCCTTAGGAGCCGGTGTTGGTGGAGTAGCAGCCGCAGCACGACTTGCGAAAGCCGGGTTGAAAGTCACGGTGGTTGAAAAGAATGAGTTCACCGGTGGGCGATGCTCGTTGCTTCACCATCAAGGCTATGTACGTTCAAACCAGCCAGAACCCGCGTGATCGATGCCCAATACTCATATGCGACTTCCAGCGGTTCGATCAAGGACCTTCGCTCTTGCTGTTGCCTCATCTGTTTCGAGAGACATACCAGGACCTTGATACCACACTAGAGGATGAGGGCATCGATCTGCTGAAATGTGAGCCGAACTATCATATCTGGTTCGGCGATGGAGCATCATTCCGAATGTCGTCTGATGTTGCCCTCATGAAGACGGAGATTGAGAAGTGGGAAGGGAAAGACGGCTTTGAGCGGTACCTCTCGTTCCTCCAGGAGTCGCATCGCCACTATGAGCTCAGCGTCACCCACGTGCTGCGCAAGAACTTCACCTCCTTGCTCAGCATGTGTCGACCCAGCTTCCTACGGCATTTGATCGACTTACACCCTTTCGAATCCATCTACAGCAGAGCAAGCAAGTACTTCTGGACAGAGCGAATGCGAAGAGTCTTCACTTTCGGGAGCATGTACATGGGTATGTCCCCTTTCGATGCGCCAGGAACGTACAGCTTGCTGCAATACACCGAGCTCGCGGAGGGCATCTGGTACCCACGTGGTGGCTTCCACAAGATCGTTGAAGGCCTTGTGAACATCGGAAAGCGGCTAGGCGTGGACTATCGTCTTGCCACTCCGGTTGCTCACGTCAAGATCTCGGCCAATGGTCGCAAGGCTGAGGGTGTCCAGCTCATGGATGGCACCACACTTGAAGCAGATCTTGTGATCTGTAATGCAGATCTGATCTATGCTTACAACAACTTGTTGCCGTCCTCGACGTACGCCAAGTCTTTGAGCACGCGGAAAACATCCTGCTCCTCCATCTCCTTCTACTGGGGAATAGATCGGATTGTGCCAGAGCTGAACGCGCACAACATCTTCTTAGCGGACGAGTATCGAAGTAGCTTCGACTCAATCTTCAAGGACCATCTCATACCAGAGGAGCCGTCATTCTATGTCAACGTCCCAAGTCGAGTGGATGCCACAGCTGCGCCGGAGAATTGTGACAGCATAGTGGTTCTTGTTCCGGTCGGGCATCTCCTTTCCGACGATTCAGCCACCCACAAAGGCACTCCAAGCTCTTCTGGACAGACTCAAGACTGGCCAAAACTCATCGCGCTGGCACGCGAGAAGATCCTCACCACAATCAAGCTACGCACCGGCGTGGATCTGGGTTCTATGATTGTCCACGAGCAGGTCAACGATCCACTGACATGGAAGGAGAATTTCAATCTCGACCGAGGAGGCATTCTTGGGCTCAGCCACAGTTTCTTCAATGTGCTCAGCTTCCGCCCCAAAACAAAGCATGCAAGCATCGACGGCTTGTATTTCGTGGGAGCAAGCACGCATCCAGGAACTGGTGTACCCATATGTCTCGCAGGCGGCAAAATCGTGGCTAGTCAGGTCTTGCAGGACCAGAAGATGGAAGTGCCGTGGTCTTCTGGCGTCAGCTTGCCAGCATCCGCGAAGAACGGAGCTCAGGACCTTGACCAAGTGCGGAAGCCTGTGTCGCCGATGAGCTTGGTAACAAGCATGCTAGCATTGATTGTGCTTGCCGCTGCGATTATGTTGCAGTGGACGGGGCCAGAAAAGTTCAATATTCTGTCAGACCACATGTTTGAGCTTGTCATACCGCAGAAGAGGCTTGTGGTCTAAAATTTGCTGAAGTCAGTGAAGTGGGTTACGCAAATGCAGGCTTGAAGGCTGATGATGCTCGTCTTCATCACAATTTCACTGGCCACAAAGTCTTCATTCAAAAGGCAGGTGATCAGTTTTGATGTGTGGCTGCGGTGAGATGTGACTGGAGCGGTTTCTTCACCATCGTCTCCGTGGCAACCTGCAGCACTATTTAATGTGAACTTATTTCCCGCACTTGAATTCTTCTTTCTTACTTTCCTGACGAAGTAGGTTCGTACTTTCATCTTAAGGCGCCGAGTGTAATCCTTTGACGCCCATCTAGCAACTCACACCTACGAACAGATATTACGATATGCCTGGGCCTCGTGGTCGCGCACGTGGCCATTACGGAGGCGGCCATGGCCGAGATTCCTACCGTCCGCACGATCGCCAGTACATTGATCGACCTCCTGCGCGCAGCCAAAGAGGCAGACACGACGATCATGACCGACACAGACCGCACTTCTCTGATGACGTTGAGCGCGAGCGACAGTTGGAGCAGGAACTCGAGGAGCGGCGGCGGAGAAACAGGATCTTAAGGCTGGCGAAAGAGATTCGTGCTGAGGATGAAATCGAGCAAAAGCTTCGAGCAGAAACTGAGCCGAAGGGAGAGAGGCGTAAGACGTCGGAGGATACAGGCGCGGGGGCGAAGAGAGCAGTGTCTACCAGTGCTGGCATGAAGGTCCCTCCGACAATGCCAAAAGGCAATGGTGTAGTGCGACAGCACGGTCATCCTCACGTGAAGCAGCCGATCACCCAGAAGATGCGGGAGGACCGAGATGCTCCCGCACAGCGAGGGGAGTCCGTCACGGTCTTGGATTACGACGGCTTCAACAACGAAGCTGTTCGCTACGGTGGAGGTAACAAACGTGATGACCGGGCCCAAAGTGAACAAGGAGGCGAGGTGCCAAAGAAGCTCAAGATCGACGAAGCGAAGCTTAAACAGAAGCTCGAGAAGTATCGTGCTCTTGCCGCCATGCAGACGGCAGGTGCGCCAGATACAGTTCCAGTCCCAGCGCCACCGTCGCAGTTCGGGGCTCCTGCAGAGGCTCACCTCGCCGCGCAGACGTCTTCAGAAGCCACCCCACGTCTTCGCCTCGCGCCCCTTCCAGCAGGCGTGATACCTGGCATCACTCCAAGTTGGGAGAAGTACTTACAGCTGGTCCCTGACGAGTCTGGTGCGTGAGCTGGATGTCATCGGTATGATCTGGGTGGTTTGGACGAAGCATTGAGAGTCCTGAGAACGGAACAGGAATTGGGAGTATGTAGACCTGCAGTCATTCTGCGAACGAGGCAAAGTGTCAGCACACAGACGGTACATAGATCGATCGATGAGAAGCATATGAATGCATCGGCGGATAAGCAGTAAATATGAATTAGATGAGTAGCCCCTGGTAAAACTCCGGATCATGCTACAGGTGTGGTACATGCATGCTCGCTAAAAGCAGATTGACAATACTGAACAAGCCTTCTCCCAAGATGAGACCACTTGCCAGCACGATGATCGGCGTCTCGCTTCTCTTCAAATACTTCGTCCAGTAAAGCTGAAGAATGCCCCCGATGGCTCGAGCCAGCGTGAAGGAAGGTGTGTTGTACATGCCGACTGCCACAGCAATACCACCAGGTATGTAACCAGTCAATTTCCTCCTCCATCCAGTCTGAGTCCTTGTCCATGTTCGCGCGGCTGTAGCAAGAGCGAAAAGTAGCCCGAATCCAACAGCCCATTCGGCAACCTTCGGCGGCAAGCCTTGACCAGTGACCAGTCTGGCTGTGAACACCCAGACGAAAGCAGTAGGCACTTCAAAGAGGCCACCTGGGATTGTATACACATGTGTGTACAGTTTGTACACCATTGCGGACAAAACTGCACCGACCGCTGATCCAAAAATCTGCCCATAGAACTGTGCACTGGGTGCAGCACCGACGAGGTGCCCTGCTTTGAGATCCTGCAAGAGGTCTCCAGCTTGTAGAGCACCACTCTCTGACAAAGCTCCTGCGATCAGGTTGATGATGATGGCATTCTTATTTCGACTCGAGACGACGACGGCAAATAGCAGCTGCGTGAGTTTCGAGATGCCAGAGACCGGATTCAGATCGGTCTCGCCCAATGCTCTGACACCCATCACCGACAGAAGCAGTGCCAGCACAAGCGCCAGAATCGTAAGGCGAAGCGGTATAAGATTTGCAAATGAGTAATGGACTGCGCCGACGCAGAGAGCAAGCGATAACACCAAGCCGATCAGAGTGGCTTTCGTACCAATTCGACGGGAAGGAGGTGCATCAACTTCAGGATCACTATCTGATGGCCCTTGGAATTTCGGAGCGGTTGGAGTCTCTGCGTTCTCAGATCCACTGACTGCAGCATAGCCGTCTCGAGATACCGGGCGATAGTCTGCGACCGCTTTCCAGTCGCCAGTCTGGTATGCTTGACGACAGTGGCGATAGAGTCCAGGACCGTAATTCTTGATCGGCCTGACCACGAGCCAGCCTAGACTAACGAGAGAGTCTGCGAGCATGATCGCAAGACTCACCCAGACAATCCAGCCTTTGCTACCAGTAGTCCAATCGCTCACGGGGCCTGGAGCCCAGCCCTTAGCTTTCGCCAATGGAGATAAGATGCCCCATCCTAGAATGGCTCCCATCAGCATATGCATCGTGGTCGCAGGTCCCATGATTATGCCCTGCCCCACATATGCTGGTGATGGATTGAGAGTCCACAGCCAGTTTGTGGCTAAAGATGTGCCAAAGATTGGTATGTCTCTCAGCTGTGGGATGAAGTATGAGACCAGTGTCTGCTGTGCATTAGTATCGATCGATTGTGATGTCTCATAAAACTTACGTAGAGAGCAGAAATGCCAAAGGAAACGAACAACAATCTGATCTTTGCTTTCCAATCCTTGAACTCCTCCGTGTCACCCGCACTGCTCTGTTCTGCAGGAGCCTGGCCATTGGCCTGTCCGTTGCTGTGCGGCCCATTATCCACCTCCTCATCCTGCACCTTGTTCGTGTCCTGCTGTATTATTTTCGCATCGCCTTTCTCTCCGTGTAGAACTCCGATCATCAGAGCTGTCGCAGTGCCACTTGGAAACTTCAGCTTCTCACGAATGATGAATTGCTTCCTCAAGGGTACAGCAAACACTACACCGAAGAATGCGATACCCACTGCCCAGACAATCAGCTTCCACAGACCAGTCTTCAATGGCCCATTCTCTTCTGGTTTCAGCAGGAAGTTCAGCGCGGGCAGAACTCCTACGAATCCACAGCCTAAGGGCATTGTACCCACTGAACCAGCGACGCTCTGCACCAGCACGTTCTCCACTGGTGTGAATGGGTACGAGAGCAGGCGGGATACAGCCTTGAAGTATGCGAACCCGAGTAGCGCTGAGGGCATAGCCATGCCACTGACCCAACCCGTCTGCAGTCCGAAATACATGTTGGAGAAGCATATTACCACTCCAATGACCAGACCAACAGCTACGCCTCTGAATGTGAAGTTTCTCGGGTCACTTGCTCTTTCAGCAAGAATCTGAGCGGCGGCGGTGGGCGAAGGCGGCGCATCGTCGTCATCGTGGTCGTCGGATGCCACGGCCGCATAGGAGGAATTTCTGGTGACAGCCGACTCGTCACCTCTATCTGGAGCCATTGCTGTGTACGTTCCAGATACGCTCGGGTGCGCAGTATGTTGTGCAGAGGTTACAGAATGCAGCTCTAAAGATGGCGGGTGCATTGGCGAGGTCGGCAGATCCGAGCTATCAGCCTCATGATCTTAAAGGTAATGGAACAGATCAATCAGTCTGACCGTAAGGAGAAGCTCCAGATATCGGCATTAATAATTAGTGTCGATGTCGTGACGAGCAGAGAAGCGAACGCGCAATAGATATCTTCAGTCATACTGGAAGCTCCGAGCCGGCTAGATCGTCATCCAATGGCGGGGACGTAATATGCTCATCCTCACGGAGTAGACGCTCTCATGAATTAGTCGTAAGTACTCAGCGAACGAATGTAACTTCGAGCTGTATAATCGAGAGGATTAAAAAACTGTTTGAAGCATCATTGCGACGAAGTTGCGGAAATCTCTGTGACTTCCACGATCTTGGAGATCGTTGGTGCCAGAAACAAGTCAATGCTCAACTCATGTGTTCGCCTGTGTGAGAAAGGACCGTCCAGATTCTGAGTGAAGACTGGAATCTGAAAAATCGTCATGGTACCAAGAAGACGTCTCTTTAGTAATTGACTTTTGCACGATAGTCTCCTGGCAGCCATTAAACTTTACATGCTGAAAGCTCCTTCCGGTCGCCTTCAGATCTTATGGACACCAAATCGGGCTAGCTCCACATCTCATAAAGGCATACGCATCATCAGGCACAACTTGTCAACAATGCCACAGAGTGGTTCATCAATCGCTTTTCTAAGTCTTGAATAACTAGGACCCGGAATACAAGAGCTTGGAAATGGCAACTCAACGACGCGTGCGGTCAGATTCGCCGACTACAGAGAAAGACTTAGCCCCAAAAGATGGTCCATCAGATATCAGGCCTGCGGTTCCCACGTGAGCGATGTCCTTGCAACTCATAACTGCGTATGGTCAGAGCTGATAGTTCGAGGACAGGAATGTCATCGTCAAGCTACTAGGCTTTACCTTCGCCATGGTCGTTCTTCCCATAGGCAGCTACTTCGCCACGGTCAACACCGTCTTCAAGGGTAGGCTTCCATCCTCATCAGTCAGAAACCAGCGCGAGAAACTGACATCGTGCACGATAGGCAACTCGACCTGGGCAGGTGCTTTAGCAGCAGTGATGGCGAATGTGGTCTTGATTGGTTATGTCATCGTCGCCATGAATGAGGACCAGTCGGACGCCATTGAGGCAGCGAAGAAAGGCAAGAAAGCAGAGTAACGGAGGCGGGTGGTCACGACGAACATTGAATTTCTCGATTGCAAGGCGCTGCGGAAATGGGCAAAAAGGTCGTTATTACACGCAATTGCTTGCATGAGCCATTCAGACTATGTACAAGTACGATGGACCATCATCGGCGCAGATCATGATAGATCTGCTTGCGGTCCGCACAAATATCGTGATGTGCGTTGGTTCCTCATAAAAGACATGCCAATTTACACCGATTCGTTCTTCCCTTAACTCCATCATATGACCTCTTAAGCGTGAACGCCTCTTCTGTCCTATCAAGGAGCGTGGTATCATTGGGAAGATTGAAAGAAAGGAAAACCATATCCAGCTTTTAGTTCTTGCTGAACCGCCTCTTCAGCCAGCTCTTGCGCTTCTCCGGCTCAGCTGGCCGAGATGCGCTGTTCGCCGGTGACTGAAGCTTGATGAGCTGTCGTGGTGCAGCTGGTGCTTGCACTGGGCCACCCATAACTGCCTTTGGTGGTGGGGTCGGGGCTCCAGCATTGTACTGCTGCCCACCGTAGCCACTTGATGCGCCTGGTCCTGCACCTCCCATGTAGCTTGGGTTGTATCCGCCGCCGTTGTTATACGTATAATGTCCATCCTCAGAGATTGGCTCGCGCTGCGGTGGAGTCGGGTACCCGTACTCTCCATGACCCTCTGCCTTCATGCGTTCGATCGAAGAGTTGTCGCTGCTTGGGTCTGTCGAATTATGCCATTGATCGCTAGCGCTGCCGTTTGATCCACCAGTATTGACTGTGTCGCGCATTTGGCCGTAGCCTGGTGTTGAATATGGATGTGCGCCGCCATTGTAACGTTGCATAATCGGTTCGGAGTTCATGCGTGCGCCGAACTTATTGCGAGAGGGCGGTCCCTCGAAATAGCTGCCGCGCACTCCGCGATTTGGGTTGTTGTAGTACCCATTGCCAGCATAGTCGCCACCGCCTGTGTTGCACACGTTAGCATGAGAATTACCGATAGCAAGCGCATCAAACCACGTGCGAGCTCGGAAAAGAAAGTGCAATTGCGCGTGCTCCTTGCATTGTGGAGCTTGCTTGTACCGCCGGGATGATCCCAAGTACTACCATGCTGAGATAGGCCATGATAGCATTGTTATGCATTGCGAGACGTCTTGCACTGCCTTTCCCGAAACTAACTGCGCGTAGCTGCGCGACGAGAAGAAGGCGTACCCCAGTATGAGGACCGTCGGCTTTCGAAGCCATTGACCTCGGAACCGTTGTTGTCTGTTCTGGTGTCAGTCGCATGGCTAGGTATTTTCGACGACGCGCATGTACCATTCTGTGCATATGACATTCTTGCCGCCTCGCGAGCTGCTTCACGCTGCTTTCTATATTCGCGGTCGATAGCAGCTTCGAATGACATGATTGTCTCAAGCGGCCGTTCGGTGCGACGACGAGTGGGGTTCGAGAAGTCTGGGTCGGCTATAGTTGTTGTCAACACACTGTCCACAGATAGCGACGATCAAAAGATATCAAGAACGTACTGATTGGTGCGCCGTGCATGTCGAAATATTGGCTTGATCGCAGCGAGCCGATTGTGGCCTTCTCAAGCTGTTGCGCGACTGCGATTGTAATTAGTACATGGCGAGGCGGGCCAGAACAACACAACATACTAGGTTGAAGCTCGTTCATGGCTGCGTTTGGATTTGCCTTCGTGGTGTTGGAGAATGCAAGCTTCCTCTTCTCGTCGTGAGACTCTCGCAGTGGCTCCTTGTCGGCAGATCGTCGCGATGTTTTGCTCTGATTACTGGTGATGCTGAAAGCAGACTTGGATCGCGGTCGCCTGGAGAAAAGAGTGAGTTAAAGCTCAATGCTTTTAATGATAAGGATGGCGCTTTCGGGATACACAAATAGTTCTTCTGGGTCAATCGTCACGGAGATGCCACCGCCAGAACCACTTGTATGTCCTAATCGACCCACAAAACAACTCACATCGGCTCACGCTGAGGAGGGTGCTGCTGCCTTTGATACTCAGGCGCGCCGGGCGGGCCGGCATACTGTTGCTGCATCGTGGTCGCCATACTGAACGAAGCTAGTTTCCGCTGTTCGAAGGACTTGTGGAGATTATGGCAGCGCTTGACGGTTATCGCGATTTATCCTATCGGGGAAAGGTGAAACCGCGCACGTTGTTGATGAAGAAGCACGGGGAAGCAAGGTGGAGATGCCGAGCCTAAAAAGCGGATTCCCGCGATGATTGCGATGGATCTTCCTGGTTCGGCGACGTTTGGCGCGAGTATCAGCGAGTGACAATGAGTTGGATCTCGCAGGTTGTTAAAAGCCAAAATGTTGGTGGGAGTCGCAGCAGTTTTGAAGAAAGCGGCCGTCGCAGAGTACCATCAGGCTAGGTAGGTAGGGCTCCCCAACACACAACGCGCGGCTGGCTGGTCCAGAACAGGAACTGGATGAGCAGCTGCGCTAGTGAGAATCGAAAATTCGCTAACTATATCGGAAAGTCGTTCGTCGTGGGGCAAATCCGATGTTGATGAATGGTGGTGGGTCTTTCTCTTGCTCAGGAAAAGATTCAAAGGAGACGGGAAAATGACGACAGAAGGTGCTTGGAATTTCGCGCTGTATGTTGTCGAATGTTTCAAAGACTCAGAATAATGGCGAAGGCTGCAAGGAGGTTGTACCGGTTCCCGACCTCAGTTCACGCCGCGCGCCCGCAGCTGTATACTGCCGAAAGCTGCGGTCATATCGCAAGCTTACGGGCTAGGGTTTCTGTATGTACGCGCAATAAGTTCCATCCCGCCTTGCGCTAGTTGCTTTGGATTGTTGTTCCGAATTACTTCATTGGTCGCGCTCTTTAACACTTCTTGCTGTCTCCAGGGATCGTTGCATGATAGCTACATTCAGTGCATACACTTCGCCGCTAGTTCAATACTTTCCGTTGCCCGTGAAGGTACGATCTATTTCTAAGACAGGCGAAGCTCACCAGTTTGTTCTTTATTTTTGTGCCTGTGCTAAACTCTACTGCAAACGTGTTGCTGGGGGTGACATCGTAAGACGCTGGTTCTTCGGTCGTACGAGAACCATGATCGGTACATCTCCAAGGCTGGTGGTGTAACGCTTGCCAGCCACAATATTAACAACGTCGTTGAACCTTTTACCACAGAGGTCTGTAAGACATCTTCTTGATCTCGATATGTCTTTCCCCATGCCCCTTTGTTGGCTGTAATTGTGCCTGAAGTATGCTGCACAGCTCCGCGACCGCCGCGACCATCCGCTGGAAGATCTGCCCCTTCGGTATCAAGATCAACCCCAGGATATAAAGACCAGGGTCACAAGCGAGCCCTGGACCAGGCTTCAGATGTCTTTCAGATGTCGGCGATGTCTTAGCCGGTCGACAGCGAGATTTACACTTAAAGCATATCTATTGATGCGTTGAAGGAGCGACCATGTAGAGCACGATCATTCCTGCAAATTTCTATGCCTACTTTGGTCTGTACTTCCACTATCTCTTATCGGAGGTATGTCCGGTCTGGACGTCAAACATTGTCTTGGTACTCCTGATGATGGTCGACATGTTGCTCCAAGGGACGCTATATGTGGTACAAGAGCCATCTACACTTACACACCGCATACATTCGCTATGTTTCCTTCCTCCGCGCCGCAGTAAAGTTGGCGGCCGCTCGGTCCATTCCACTCAAAAGCTTCACAATCTTCTGCAAGCCCGCCGGCAACGCAGGGATCAGCGCCGTCGTCCTTGTATACAATGGCAAGAAGACTTCTCCGCTCCAGCCTGAGTCAATCGTGTTCACAATTTCTTTTGCGAGCTCAATGGGCGCCACGACAGGCGCTATGAAGTTCGAGGGTGTCTTCATCCCTCTGAACATGGGTGTATCGAGCTGCCCTGGGGCAACGAGGATGGTCTTGATCTCTGGTGTTCCGGCGAGCTCAGCGACGAGTGACTGGTGGAAGGACAGCAGACCAGCTTTTGACGCGGTGTACGTTGCTTCCAGATGTTAGCTCGGAACCGCTTGATCATTCTTGAAAGAGACGTACACAAATTTGAGCATCCAAGATAGCCCAACACGCTAGCCACTGTGACGATAGTGCCTCGTTCCTCCTCGAGCATCCCAGGCATACAAGCCTTCACCGTATACCAGTGAGACTTCAGGTTGACACCAAAGGTGAAGTCGATATCTTCAGGCGTCGAGTCGAGAATGGATTTGCTGTGCATGACACCAGCATTGTTGATCAAGATAGTCGGAGTACCCAGCTAGGAGAGATATGGATAAGCCGCGAATTTTACAGAGGGACGACAGAAAGCTTGGATATCTTGAAGCTACGTACAGTATTCGCGATCTTCGCTATTATGCTTTCGACTTGCTTGTAATCGCTCACATCGCAATGATAGTACTCAATGCCCATCATCTCGTCGTCGTCCGCTTTTTTGACATCAAGCACGGCAATCGAAGCTCCACGCATAGCATAGAAGTCTGCAATCAACCTCCCCAACCCGCTTCCTCCTCCAGTAATGACAATGACTTCTTCGTCGTAATTGACTTCTCGTGGAACACCGAACGCAATGCGCTTGTTGAACACAGCTGCAACCCATAGTAAGGTAAGGAGAGCAGCATATGCAATGGCGAGTCTCATCGAGATATTCTCATATGGTACCATCACGGTCCGCAGGCACAGTGGTATCATCCAAGCCACGAAGGGATGCAGAATCGTCCTGTTCGCGGCCGCATACACCACATCGATGGTCAGGTATGCATGCCATGGTACATGTGCAGTTTTCTTCGCTGGCCTGGGAGGCCGGACCACTTTTATTTTGTCAGCCATGGTGATGGCTGTATGTGCTACCGAAATTCGAGTTCAAAGAGAAATGTGATCATGATTATAAGAGCAAAGTGTCCAGATGTCGAGAAATATCACGCGGGCGCTTAGAACCGCCTGCAGAGAGCGCGTGTGGGTCGGATCGTGCTCAATTGGTTCACCGCTTTTGGGCAGAACGCAAGCACCGTCTGCGACTCTGGATGAGCCGTCCGTGAAAGTCAGTCTCATCCAGTTGCGACTGTCCACAGATTATGGAGCTACAGCGTTCAAGGCTCTAGCACTTGTCGAAGTCTAACAAGAGGCATTCGTATTGGGATTGCGGCTTCTCGACACCCACCTCCAACGTCGCGACACGAAAGCTAAAGATCTCCACCCGACCTCTTCTCACTTCGCGCACTTGACACTCCACAACCACCACATTGATTCTCGCAACAAATCCCCAGAGATGGCGCGCAACCGCAGTCCATCACCCGACATGATGTCGCGGCATTCAGGCTCGCCAGCGCCAATCCACCAGTCGAAGCGCGACAAGAAGCGACAGATGCTCTCGGATCGTCTGCAAGAGATGATCTCAGGCTTCAGCGGCAACCTTCGTCCACATTACGAAGCGCAAGCGAACGCCATACAAGTCGACATCAACTTGATCCATCGCGCAGATCCATATGCGAACAAGCCTCTCGATTGCAGTCCTGAGGACATCAATAACCTCATCCGCAATACGGTCGGTGGGAAGATCCCAGCTGACCCTGTCGCGGAGGCCGATTTCCTGGCGGACGCCGGCAAGCTCTACAGGAAATATGTCACTGACGTCAATGATGCGATGGAAGAGCGCGATATCAATTTGACGCTGCTGCATGTGAGTTCTGTCTAATTGCTGGTATCACTTGAGGCCGGGTACTGATCGTCCGCATGCAGAAACGACATGAAGCCACCATCGAAGAACTCAAGCAACGCTACAACTTCTACGTACGCATGGCGCATGAAGAGCACAAATTGTTGGCGAACACGATTCGCGAGCGACTGATTTCACATCTCAACCGCAAAAAGGACAGGCTGATGAAGGAGAAGGACATGCTGGACATTGGTGACAGTAATGCCTTGCTACTGCACCCGAACCAGTTCAGCTTGATCAATCCTGCTAGTCCTGGTAATGGACACAAGCGCGCAACAAGAAATACAGGCAGAAGAGGAGCAGATCCCGAGGAGCCGCTAGAAGGTCGCCGGAAGAGGCAGAGACTCTTTGAAGAGACAGAAACACAATCACCTGCTCTCGGCCCATCAAGAGTTGAGGTCGGCGTTGGATCACCTTACCGCGATGCAAAGGCAAAGACAGTCTGGCACCAGCAAGAGGCACCTCTGCCCTCGATTGACAGATTGTTCACGGAGAAGGAGCTCAGCATGACGATGAACACGGCTGCGATCGCGGCTAAACATTTTCTACTCAAGCCTCACGCGAACGGCCAGGCGAACGGCAATGGTGTCAATGGCACGCACGCAGATCAAGACGAGGGCGCCGATTCTGGTGCCGCGACGGCAAACGAAGCAGAGCTTGACGATGACGCCACGCCAGCTGCCCCAGGGATGGAGCGCATGGGTAGCACATCACATCATGCAACGAGAGGGACAACAAGGGCTTTGCAAGGTCTTGCTTCACTGGCGAGCAGTGATGTACCTCTCGGCACAATCATACCAACATATGTACCAGCCGCCATGGGCAACAAAGCCAACGGAGCACCAGCTATGGTTGCATCGCTATCGACAGCCGAGGCTGAATCAGACTTCATGCTCATGTTCCGCGACACGCAGGGCGAGGACGACACGAACAACAAGCTTCTTGAGCGCACACTCGGACCTCAACCAGTGGCTGAGTACCAGTACCGACCACCGACATTGACAGGAAATCCAGAACCAGCACCGAATCCATTGCTTGCGCTGGTGCAGAGGTTCGCAGGCCCTGCATCCGCTGGCATGAGTCGGCAGAGTAGTCAACAGGGGCACGCTGAGGCACCGAGCATGAGCAGGACAAACAGTGCTAGAGGAGGCGTACCGATGCAGAGAACGGCTAGTGGACTTTCACGTAGAGGTGGGAGGTGATGACGATGGATGTGTGAAAATCGATGAAGGTGATGGATACCCCAAGGAGGCTTGAGATTCTTTTCGATATTTCTCTCATGGTAGTAAATGGAAACTGCGGGTTCATGTCGAGTTCCACACTCTAGCAGCTTCCCGAGTTATTTGCTGATGCGACGTTATGGCGCGCAGAGCTTTCTACATCTACTACTTCATGAATGAAAGTCCAACGCTATAGACTCGACGCTTCCGCATCAGTAAAAGCTCAGGAAGTACAGTCTATGAAAAAGACAGTGATCAATTGTGCGAATCGTGGAGATCTCGTGGTTGTCTTCAATCTGGCATGGGCTTGCCGCGGAATATGTTCCGGGCGCGACAGGTAATTCTTCGAAAGCTTGAATCTGAGACCACTACATCACACAGCCAAGGTATTCAGCGCAACCGCTTCGCAATGGCAGACAAGAAGACGGCCTCGAGTGCCGGTGATACCGACTTCAGGCGCACATGGGATAAAGCAGAATACGCAGCGCGCGCCGCCGAGAACGAAGCGAAACAGAAGGCCGAATCTAAAGCGCGCTATGAAGCCAAACTCGCCGGCAAGAAATATGTCCGTCGCGCTTCGACACCACCAGATGTGCGTCGCGAGACGCAGGCGCGATCTGCGCGTCTCAATGTCGGGGATATGGTGGGCAAGACTATGCTTGTGCCTGCGGGTGCTGCGGTGGGCAAGAGAGGGAAAGGCGCGGGCTTCTACTGCGAGGTGTGCGATCTCACGTTCAAGGACAATCTGCAACTTATTGAACACTACAATTCGAGGCAGCATTTGCAGAACAGTGGGGAGAGTGGAGAGGTTAGAAGAGCAACGGTCGAGGACGTCCGAGAAAGGCTGCGATGGTTGAAGAGGAAGATTGAGGAGGAAAAGCGGGAGGCAGAAGTCGTCGACTTGCAGGGGAGACTGGAGAGGGCACAAGAGAAGGAGGATGAGGAAAGGGAACGCAAGAGGAAGAAGAGGAACGAGCAGAGGAAACGAAAGGCAGCTGAGAGACGTGAAAGTGATTGAGGCTCGGCACCTTGCCTTCAAATATGGGATGAAACATATGTGCTCATGCCATTATGAGCAGAGGCTACCGATGAGAAGGAGGGTACCGACAGCTGAAGGCCATAGGCCACTGCTGTCAGCTGCAGATTCACGCTCAAATGGTGCGGATATTCCAAAGTACAGCACGCCGCAAATCGAAGAGCCCGAGGACGTGGGCGTCCGATGCCGATAGGATTCCTCCCAAACAGCCTTTGAAGAGTCGCAAGGCCTTTGTCTTTCAAGCAGTGCTGGTCTTTACGCCAAAGGATTCGCTGTGTGTTTGGAAGACTTGAGAAGGCCCACAGCAGACTCGCTCAGAAGATCTGATCACCATTCGCTTCAGAGCCAGCATTGCCTCTAAGCAGGCAGGCTGAACATCACGTTGCCCGTCTGCCGTCGGTGTGACAAGACTACTCCGCTGAGGCAAATTTGAGGGCTTCCAGCGAGTATCCCTCAGTACGATGGTGTGCAGAGGCTGCTGCAACCACAAGTACTGCTAAACAGCAACACGAAGAATTGAGAGGCGTCTCAATCAAACATAGTCACTCCTCAATCATTCCAGTGCTTGATCCACTGAACCTTAATCTGTATGCTCCTGCCTGTGACCATCAAAAGTGGAAGCCTTAGGCTGCAAGGCGACAGTCAGGACCCTGAATTTGGTGTTTCGTGAGTCCGAATAGGGCTGAACCGTGATGTTTACCGCGCAACGAAAACATCTCTCAAGCAAGCAACATTGCGACAACACGAATACTAACCAACAGCGCGCCCTTTGATCGCGACTTTACTTTCGTTATGTTTGCTACGTAGCATCGCCATTCCCTCCTTAGCACTCAGAGAACTTACAACGACACTTCTACGCGACTAGACGCGTCTACACTGCAAGAATACCTACACCATGGACGACTCTCTCCTCGACACGTCGATCTATGACGTCGAGGGCTCGTCTGATCTCGAGCCAGCGGTGAAGCCGGTAAGGGTCTCACTTCCGCAGCTAAGCGGTGGCGCAAGGCTAACATCAAGCAAGAAGGCGAAGGCCGCGAAGGCCGCGGCGCCCAAGAAGACGACGGCAGCAAAGCCCAAAACCACTACAACTAAAGCTGTTGCACCGAAAAAGACCGTGCAGTCAAAGCTGAAGATGTCGACGACCACGAAATCGGTCCCCAAGAAGCGCAAGACGAACGATTCGGACGAGGAGAACTCAGATCTCGACCACGACTCATTCAACGATGATTCCCTTCTGTCCAATGATACCCCACCTGCGAAGAAGCCAAAGACGACCGGCGTCAAGAAGTCAAGTGGCAAAGCACTGGCCGAGATCGAGAATGAGAGCTTCATGCAATCGGCAGAGAAGCCAAAGGCGAAGGGCGCAGGCGGTGATAGCGACAAGTACCAGAAGATCACGCACATCGAGCACATCTTGCTCCGTCCGGACACTTACATTGGATCCATCGAGTTCCAAGAGAGTGAAATGTGGGTCTACAACTCGGAGACAGACGCGATGGAGCACCGCAAGGTGAATTACGTGCCTGGTCTGTACAAGATTTTCGATGAAGTTCTGGTCAACGCGGCAGACAACAAACAGAACGATAAGAACATGGACGAGATCAAGGTGACAGTCGATCGCGAGTCTGGCGAGATCAGTGTCTGGAACAATGGTCGAGGTATACCCATTGAGATTCACAAGGTGAGACAACATGCGGTATTCGAAGTTATGCATCTACTGACACGTACTACAGGGGGAGGGAATCTACGTCCCTGAACTCATCTTCGGTCATCTCCTCACGTCCTCCAACTACAAGGACGAACAAGAGAAGGTCACTGGTGGTCGAAATGGTTATGGCGCAAAGCTTGCCAACATCTACTCCCTGGAGTTCACTGTGGAGACAGCCGACGCACGCAAAAAGAAGAAGTATAAGCAGACTTGGACGTCCAACATGAGCAAGAAGGGCAAGGAGAAGATCACCGACCACAAGGGCGATGACTATACGAAGGTCACTTTCAAGCCGGATTACAAGCGCTTCCACATGGACGGCATGGACGACGATTTCGAAGCCCTTGTCAAGCGACGCGTGTACGACTTGGCAGGTACAGTCAAGGGGGTCAAAGTCAAGATGAACGGCGAGGCAATCAAGGTTCGCAGCTTCAAGAAGTACATGGAAATGTACACCAAGGCTGTGGAGAAAGAGACCACCACTGGCGAGGAGGGTGCAGAGAAGCAGATGATCATAATCGACCATCCACATGAGAGATGGGAGGTTGGCTTTGCCGTCTCCGATGGGTCCTTCAAACAGGTCTCTTTCGTCAACAATATTGCGACCACCTCGGGAGGCACCCACGTCAAATACGTCGCGGATCAGATCACCACCAAGCTTCTGGAAGTCATCAAGAAGAAGAACAGGAAAGGTGTGACTCTGAAACCCGCCCAAATCCAGAGCCACATGTTCCTCTTCATCAACTGTCAGATTGTGAACCCAGCATTCACGTCGCAGACCAAGGAGCAACTCACTACTAAGGCCACGCAATTCGGGAGCAAGTTCAACGTGAGCGAGAAGTTCTTGAACGCTATCGAGAAATCTCCCATCATTTCAAACATCATGGACTTTGCCGAGCGCAAAGCCGATCAGCTCCTTGCCAAGTCGGACGGTAGCAAGCGCTCTCGCATGAACAACGCGAAGCTCACGGATGCCAACAAGGCCGGCACGAAGGATGGCTGGCGATGCACCCTCATCTTGACCGAAGGTGAATCAGCCAGCGGTCTCGCACTCGCTGGCCGTGCCGTTGCAGATCCAGATCTGATTGGTGTCTTCCCACTGCGTGGTAAATTGCTGAACGTTCGCGATGCTTCAGTAGCCCAGATCTCCAACAACCAGGAAATCCAGAACATCAAGAAGTTCATGGGTCTGCAGCACAAGAAGGAGTACACCGACACGAAAGGCTTGCGATATGGTCAGCTTATGATCATGACTGATCAGGATCACGACGGTTCTCATATCAAGGGCTTGCTGGTCAACTTCCTCGAGACGCACTATCCGAGTCTGCTGAAGATTCCGAACTTCTTGAGCGTATTCATCACGCCAATCGTGAAGGTGTGGAAGGGTGATCCGAAGTACCCAAAGTCTGAGAAGTCATTCTTCACAATGCCAGAGTACATAAACTGGAAGCAAGAGCCAGGTCACCAGAAGGGCTGGGATCACAAGTACTACAAGGGATTGGGTACCAGCACGAACGAAGATGCCCAGGTGTATTTCAGAGACCCAGACAAGCATCTGAAGCTTTTCCACCCAATGAAGCAGGAGGAGCGTCAGCTCATCGATCTTGCATTCTCTAAGAAGAAGGCTGATGCTCGTAAGAACTGGCTTCGCGAGTTCGTGCCAGGCACATACCTCGACATGACAGCCAAGGAGATCAGCTACGATGATTTCGTCAACAAGGAGCTGATTCTGTTCAGTATGGCAGACAACTTGCGCTCCATCCCCTCCGTGGTGGACGGTCTGAAGCCTACTCAGAGAAAGGTGCTCTACACTTGCTTCAACCGCAATATGAAGAAGGATATGAAGGTCGTGGAGCTTGCTGGTATTGTCTCTGGTTCTACCGCCTACGCATATGGTGATGCCTCGATGCAGCAGACAATCGTTGGTCTCGCGCAGGACTTCATGGGCTCAAACAATGTCAATCTGCTCGAGCCAAGCGGTAATTTCGGTTCTCGACGTATGGGTGGTCAAGACGCTGCTGCGGCTCGTTACATTTACACTCGACCTACACCTTTCGCGCGTCGCATCTTCAACAAGGCAGACGACGCTTTGTTGAAGTATGATGAGGACGATGGCAAGCAGATTGAGCCGTTGACCTATGTTCCGATCCTCCCATTGATTCTACTCAACGGTGCAGCTGGTATCGGTACTGGATGGAGCACGAACATTCCGAACTACAGCCCAATCGACATCGTGGAGAATCTCAAGCGACGCATGAACGGCACCTCGAAGGAGGACATGGAACCGATGCAACCTTGGTTCAAGGACTTCAAAGGCGACGTCGAGAAACTCAGTGCCGACAAATTCAAGTTCAGCGGCATCGTTGAAAAGACTGGTGAGAATGAAATCGAGATTACCGAGTTGCCTGTTCGCATGTGGACTCAAGACTTCAAAGACAAGCTTGAGGATATCATCAAAGCAGAGAAGGAGCCTTCGTGGATCAAGGACTACCTGGAGTACAATACTCCTACCACTGTCCACTTCATCATCAAGATGGAGGAGAAGCAGATGAAGATCGCAATGGAGAAAGGCCTTGAAGAGCGCTTCAAGCTGTCCACTACTATGACCACCTCCAACATGGTTGCTTTTGATGGTCAAGGTCGCATCCAGCGATATGAGACTGTGCTTGACATCATCGAAGAGTTCTACCACATCCGATTGAAGTTCTACGAGAAGCGTCGAGTAAGTACACTCAGCTGTCCGATGCGCCGGCTGTCACTAACAAATGCCATAGCAACACTTGCTGGACGAACTCAACAAGCAGCTCGAGAAGTTGACCAACCAAGCCCGCTTCATTCAGATGATCATCGATGGCAAGCTTGTGGTCTCCAAGAAGAAGAAGGCAGTGCTCATTGCCGAGCTCAAGAAGTTGAACTTCGTGCCCTTCCCGAAAGCGGCCCAAGCCAAGAAGGCTGGCGAAGATGAAGACTTCTTGGAAGACGAGGCCGCTGAAGAGACTGGCGATGATGTGGTCGGTGCTGCTGACTACGATTACCTCCTGGGAATGCCTATTTGGTCTCTCACACAAGAACGCGTCGATCGCATCAAGAAGCAGATTGGAGACAAAGAGCTCGAGATCGACGTGATCATCAAGCTCTCACCGAAGGATCTCTGGAACCAAGATCTTGACGACTTCGTTGAGGCCTGGACTCTGTCCCTTGAAGAGGACGCTCAGCGCAAGAAGAAGCTTCGGAGCGCAGGTCGCCGAGCATCTGCCAAACTTGGCACCACTGGTGGCAAGGCGAAGAAGAAGAAGGCGAGACTCGGCTCTGACGAGGACTCCGACTTCGAAGTGGGCAAGAAGAAGTCAACAGCGCTGAAAGCTATCCAAGATCGAGCAAAGAACAAGACCAAGGGCAGTTTGTGGGGCAACTTCTTGACGGATGGACCGCCCAAGGCCGTTGAAGATAAACCAAAGGTCGTCGAAGTTGATGATGACGACTTCATGGACATTGACAATACCGACACGAAGCCTGGGGCTGAGAAGGAGCACGACTCAGAATTGGTCGCTGTGAAGCAGAAGGGACGTCCTGCTGGGGTCAAAACGAAGCCAAAGGAGGCTCCGTCAAAGCCTACTCCCGTCGACTCGGACAGCGACGATGACGTGTTCCTTGCCGCTGCGGAAGAGCCGGTCAAGAAGGCAGCTCCGGCGCGTGCTGCACGAACCACGAAGCCAAAGAAGTACGTCGTTGATGCTGATACCGATGAGTCTGACTTCGATGACAACGCACTTGGTGACATCACGGAAATGGTCAAGCCTCTGGGTCAGAGCACTGCCGCCGCTGGCCGAGCACTTTTCACCGCTCCCACGCGACCAGGCAGCAGTCATGGCTTGACCAGTCAGAAGACTGCCAAGTCAAAGTCCAAATCGCCTATCGACTCAGACAACGGCGTCGATGACACAGACTTCAATGCCCTGCTTCAGGGCTCGCCCCGACGCGCTCTGACACGTCCAGGGGAGACTAGCATGGGACTGAGTGACGATGATGAGGACACGCTTGGGATGCCGATTCGTAAGCCGGCCGCACCAAAGACAAAAGCTCCAGCTACCAAGGCTACGGCGGCGCCGAAACTTGTTGCGAAGAAGCCGCCGCCGAAGAAGCCCGCTGCGGCTGCTCCAAAGCCTGTCACTCTGTCGCCAGCAGCGAAAGCTTATGCCGCACGGCAAGCTAAGGGAGCTGCCCCTTCGAAAGCTGCGGCGAAGAAGAAGATTGTGGAGAGTGATGACGAGGATGAGAACTTGGCAAACGATATCCTAGACAGCGACGAAGAGATGGATGATGCTCCTGTGGCTCGTCCATCCCGCCGTGCCGCTGCTTCAAAGGCCAAGTACAGAGCCGGGGGCAGCAGCGACGTTGAGGATGAGGAGAGCGAAGATGATTACGATGTTGACGATGACAGCGACTAGATTCTTGATCAGTCCAAGATTGCGTGCTCAGATGGACAGAAGTTTGTATGATATGATGATGGCTATTCTTTCCACACATGCTGGCGTTTCTGAAGCTTGAGATCATGGCGGCGCCTAGCGATATTGCTATAGTATCTTGTGAGCCAGTCGACTACTCATACAGTTCAGCAATGAGATTCAATGTTGGTCTTCCCTCGTCTTCGCAGTTGCTTGGATGCACCAGCTCAACGCCAGTTGCACAATCCCGACATGCTGGGGTCGATGAAATGATGAGAGACGCTAGACAGTCGGAGACTTTAAAGCTCCTGCGTGGCACAAGAAGCCCATACTCGCACACTCTTTACATCAATGCGCATCTTGCTTTTGCGTAACAACGAACGCGGCTGTTTGGTAGCATTTCGCCTCGTCCATGCTGCGATGGAGTAGCAACTCGCAGCTTTCGCAATGGCGATCATCAAGGTCGGCCACACTCAGCGTGCCTGTAATTGTAGAATGAGGTATCAAGAAATCCCAACGACTTCCCTCACTATCACGTGGACGGTGCAGCTATCTCAGGACGCACAAGGACAAGGATAGAGATTGCTCGCATGGTACTACAAGCTTGGTGTGCTCGTACGACCCACCTGTCACCATCTGGTGGCGTCTCAGCAACGACGGTTCCTGCATCATCGATCCAGCGTCTCAACTAGCAAAAGGATGACTTCTCCTCAATCATGATCCACATCTGCGGTTGCCAGCATCTGCCTCGCCCACCGCCTTTCACCAGCCATGATGATGAATTGGGCAAGCTCGATCTGACTTTCGTGTTTGTCTCCGTGCCCTCCGTGATCTGTGCTGCCATGGGACTTCATCGAGGCTCTTAGCGGGCTCCGGACACTGAACGAAGTTATTTCTGCCGAGTCATGTCTCAAGCACTTCGTTTGTCCTGAGGAATTGGTTATGCACGCGACCGCTCCTCAGTACTCGGACGGCTTGTCCAGCCGAGCTGTTCGTGCAACCAAGGACGTGGGTCTTCGTCCCAGAGGAGAACGAGTCGCTTCATTCTCATGGCACATTGACCCGATCAGTCTTGCAAAGCCTTTTCATCAAGATCCAGAGGTAGGCAGGCACGTGGGCGGTCAGGCGCAACCCTCAATCACCCCAGCGATGCCTTCGCTGCCAGAAGCAGCGGTGAGGGTAACTGAGTGTCACTACTGCATGAGCGCTGAGACTCTACCTGTTGTGGCTTGTAAGGCGGCGGCCATCCGTGAGCTATAGCTTCTGCACAGAAGCTCTGACGATCATCGATATCTGCGTCAATGTCATGTGCGAAGCAAGAATCGCACACGAGCCCATCTGCAATGCTAGGTCAACGCTACAGTCCTGAGTGGCAGCGTCACAGCATTTATGGTCAAACTGTACCACCAAGCTCCATCAATCTTTGTTGGATGTGCTCGAGTCCTCAGGGCACGTACGTGCAAACAACCCGACTCAGACATCCAATGGCCCACTTTGCGCTGCGAAGTTTGATGTTCTTCACCCTCCGCGAGGTGAGCCGACGCATCTTTCCAATGACCTTTACTGTTTCAGAGCGTTCAATCGCATTCCTGGTAACACTACTTTCATCAGCTGGCAGGTCTTTGGGTCTGACATGGGCATCGCTCGACCGCGCAGAGCGATCTTGACAGCCCCAAATATCAAGTGAGCTCGGCCGGAAGCTTCGTGATCCGGAGCTGCTTCAGGTCAAAGATTATTTAGTGCTGGGGATGAGCGCTCTAAGCGTCTACATCGATCAATCTCGCATTGTGCAGCGTTCCTAGCAGTCTCGTCGGGGTCCTGGGAGGTAGAGGAAGGTGCGACCGCAGATGAAAACCTCTTCATCGCAAGGCTGCAGATGTCAAACTCCACCGCTCTGTCTTATTTGTACCATGTTCTAGATGCAGACAAGCGGCAGCCTGCTTCACGGCCCTGACTTCAACGCTCTTGCCAGGGCTTCAGGCACAAATCCCAATGACCTGTTCAAGTTGTTGACAAAGACTTTTCCGAGTAAACAATGTCTTTCCAAGTCAAAGCAGTCGCGGTCCTCGAAGCCAATATCGCCGTGTCTTATGCTGTCAACTCCCCATCCACCAATTCAGGAGGTCTCCTCGCTCATCAAGATCATCGATTCTCCTGACCGCCAGCACACAGCGTGTCTTCTCCGGAAGCTTCATCACGCTCATCATCGCAACGACGGTACCCGAAATAAGTGCACATGGTCTTGTGCCGCCGAAAACTGGGATTCGTCATTTTGCTCCTGCCGTGGGGAAGCGAGACCCAGTCCATTCGCAACCAGGCATCACAAGGTCATATTACTCAACCTTCTTATTCACACTGTTGCAACTGGCCAGCGACAGTCATAACATTGTCAGGTGTGTCCTACCACGCCGACTTCGCGTGTGTCCAAACAACCAAGGTGACTATGCCAGCCAGTCAAACAAGACTCCAACAAGACGGACCACTGACTATGACGATAGAAGACAAATAGGACGCGGAGCGCATCGTTGTTCGCCTCCATCTCTCTCGCTTGTCATCTATCGTGTCTATCCACCTCAGCTCTCTTTGCAGTGCAAATAAGATCCGCGACCAAACAGACATCGATCTGTGTGATTGCATCTACCCGCATCCTGACAAAGGGAAATACCCGCAAGGTCAAGCTCGCGCAGTCTCCAACGTTTTCGACACCACTTGACCACGGAGTCCGGTCGTTTAGCTGGAAGCAGCTAAACACCACCGCATAGCGCTTGTGCTGAAACGATTGTCTTCAGCGAGGACGCTTGAAATCTTGACATAGGCGCATAGCTGCTACCCTGTGAGCATACCTTTTCGTTTGCGTGAGATGCCAGCCTGCTTACCAGTAGATCCAGAGCCATATTATATTTCGGTAGCCACTGCCCGCAATCCACTTGTCAAACCTTTCGTGGCCATCGTCGTGTCACAGTACTCACCAGTCATACCACCTTTCACAGCAAGATTGCAGTGCCCCGCATCGCCACGCTTCTCACCACTTCCGACATCCGACAGCATGAAGGTCGAAGATCTTCTCAACCCTGTGCCAAAGGAGCACGACCAGCACAACCACACTACTACCCCTGCACAAGCACAAGCACAAGCACACGCACCAGAGAGACCCATTCTGCCGCCATTGCAGACTCATTTGCCGCCGATGCAAAGGCCTACGAAGCAGAAGCTGCCGAAGGATGCTCCGATCTTTCGCAAGGGACCGACCAAAGGCGAAGTTGTCTTCGTTCCACATGAGGCTGGCGACGACAAGGACCTCGCCGATCAGTACGAGCGCTACCAGATCTTTCCAAGAGGGGAGATAGCAGAGTACTGCCACCACATCCCCTACAGCTCTGACAAGAAGACCTTTCTGAGCAAGACAGGTCGTGATGCATTTGAAGGTAATGTTTGCACTGCACGCAGCTAGACGGATACTGACAGGTCAGTAGTCTTCCAGTACACATTCAGACTGCCGGGCGAGGATCGAGAATATGTCGTCATGTGGGATTACAACATCGGCCTGGTTCGCATCACGCCTTTCTTCAAGTGTTGCAAATATTCCAAGGTTTGAAACTCTCTTCTGAAGCATGTTCATGAACTAACGTCCACTGCAGACCACGCCAGCGAAGGTGCTAAACATGAATCCCGGTCTGCGCGATATCACGCACAGCATCACTGGAGGCGCCCTGACAGCCCAAGGTCAGCAAAAGCATTGCCTCATATGATGGTGACTCACTGACCGATATTAGGCTACTGGATGCCGTATGCATGTGCGCGTGCTGTCGCTGCAACCTTCTGCCATGACCTTCGACCCGCACTCATACCGCTCTTTGGCAAAGAGTTCCTCGACGCTTGCGTTCCTCCTAACGATGCGATGTTCGGAAACTTCAAGATTGATCCTGCAATCATCAAGGCCTGTACAGTGGAGACACAGAAGTGGCTTCAGCGAGCAGATGCTCGCTTTACACCAGGCTCTTCGCGTGAAGCTTCGGAAGCACCAGGTACGCCGCAGTCTGGTTCGATCATGCCGTGGAAGAAGATCAGGCCTCGCCTACTAGGCAGTGCAGCGTCTCCAGAGAGCGGTTACGCCACCGGCACTGAAGCAAGTGAAGGCACACCAAACCTGTCGCCGCAGTCAGCTTGGGCCACGATCAACAACCCGAGGGCAGGAACGCCGCTGAACGACCCTGCAGAGGTCACCGCCGCCACCAGTCTGCTCATGCTTTCGTCTCCAAAGACACAATCAACGCCATTTGGCAAGGAGATTCCTCGATCGGTTTCATGCCTCACCACACCTGAAAAGAGGGATGCTGGCAAGCGCGCACACGAGGAGCTTGAGGATAGCGAACCGAGTGATGAGGACAAGGCATCGATCGGCGAAGTCCCGCAACAGGCAGCTCGTCCGGTGGGCTGTCATGTCGCTGCACTCACTCTGCTGCAAATGCGAGCACCAAGCGCGATCGACGCTGACAGTGGCGACGAACATCGCGAGAAGCGTCAGCGCTGCAGCTCAGTTCCATAATTGCCGATCAACTTTAACGTTCATGATCCTGCAAACATAATTGGTGTATCAACAAACATATGAGGAGAATTTGTACAATGAAATTGCGTGGACGGAGTCTTGGAAAGGGATATTGGAGGGTATTCGGACATACATACAGACACCCAGACTGCTGCCCATGATGAACAATATAGCGACATATGTATGTGTGTATGTATGTAAGAACGGTTTGAGCAGAAATATCAACTTCATGATGTGTTTTTGAACTTTGATATGAAATGCTTGACCGCGCATGGCAAGCTGCTGGGTATGATCCTCGTCAAATCATATTGACATCAACAATCCTTTGGATGTTCTCTTTGCCAAATCTTTGGGCTTCAGTGCCTTACTTTGTGCCATTTGCTGCCGCTTTCATTTTCTCGATGCGCTGAACGGTCCCCTCGATGGTTTCCTTCTCATCCCACACCTTGAGAACGCTGGGCTGCGACATTGTCGCTTTGGCCCATCTGGAGAAGTTTGGAAGCTGTTCCAAGTTCTCATGGACTGATGTTGGGAGGACGCCGGCTTTTGAGAAGGCATAGATGCGGAGGAGGAATGGAGCGATGTTGACCTATAATTGCAGCACTCATTAGTATAGCACGTGTCCAAAGGATCTTTTCGATATTAGCACGTACCTCTGCCAGTGTCATCTTCTTGCTGCCGCCAAAGAAAGGCCCAGCGTCAGCCAGGAAGGGCTCAATCTCCTTCTTGACTGTCGCAACCCATTCTTCCGACTTCTTCTGTCTCTCTTCTTCGGTATCGGCCCGGAAGATCGAGAACATGAAGGAGCCGACTTTTGTGTCCCATGTATCCACGAACCAGTTCACTCTGGCGCGAGCGAGAGCTGCGAAGGAGGATTCGTTTGACGCGGGGAGGAGATGCGAGGGGAACCTGTCGCAGAGAAATTGCGCGACAACCGATGATTCAGTAACGACTTCATCCTTGAGCTGCGCATCGCTGAACTTGATTGAAGGGACAAGGCCGCGCTATATCTGAATTAATATGCTGTTCATGGTCGGAGTGGTAGTGGCGCATATACTGGGTTGATCTTCAAGTAGGAGGGCTCGCGGGGCTTGCCCAGGTCAATGATAACCTCCTCGAACGGCAGTCCGAGTTCCTCGAGCGTGATATGCGCGCGATGCGCGTACGGGCACCGGTGGTTCGTGTACAAAGTAATTTGTGGTTCGGCCATGGTGGATTGAGCTTGCCTGCCTCGGGAATGTCGCGTGTTTCAACCCTGTAGCGTTTTTCTTGCTTTCTCCAGCGATCTAGGGATGATTCTTCCACGTTCTGTCGTTTCGATCTCCTCTGCCGGCTTTCAATCATTCATATATCTATCCGACGCGCTCCTGCCTCTGTTCGCACGAATAGTTACCAAGTTTGGGAGCATGATTACAAATTCGAGGTTGCTATCCCGGCGGAAGTTGGAGCTCTGAGCTCGACAAAGCAACTCCGTCTGACGACAGTGCGGAGGTCTCGCGCTTCGGATGCTGCCCGTCCGAGATGCTTGCAATTACTATGTACTGTCCATCGTTTGTCATTGGCTTTGTTTTGTCAACCCTCCTTGACAGCATATGCTCTTTGCGATCACAAACCGCGAGCCAGCTCACAGGCTGTATACCACGCCACGCGCCGCCAACGATGCCATGCTCGGCACGATACTATGCCACAGGATGGTGATTAATGATCAAGCACGCCTGAGAGCATGCGTCTCGCCAATCAAGGTCGTTGAAGTATTGCTCGCCGCAGTAGCACACTCTAATGGGCATTGGCTGTGGCATCGGCGATACGATCTCGCGGTGGCAAGCACAAATACACCTGAGAGGGCAATGGTGGATTGACCTTGCGGTGCTTGACCATCACTCTCAGCGCATCCGAAGCAAGAAGCATGAGCAGCACATTCTTCAACAAGAGCCATGTTAAAGTCACGTGATGAGCCAATCCACTCAGTGGTATACAAATGGATTCCTTAAAAGCGACCGCATTGGCATCGCCTCGTGTGCGTACTACTCGATCTCACGCGTGCTTTGAGAAGCCCTTCATGCAGTGTAATCGAGACGGTACATGGCTGACCGATCAGTTCGTATTGCATCCGTGATAAATCAAGGAGAAGAACCAGAGAGAAGAAGAGCTTGGACAGGCCCTGCGTGCCTTTTGGTAGTGTCAGAGAAACTTAAGAGCTTGGAACAGACTGGGTAAGGAAATGGTTGAGACGTTGCTTGAAGTTCATTGGCGTTGGTCTGTGAACATGCTATGCCGGAATATTGTCCCTCATTCTTACTCCAAGCTCTTTCTCATCGTTTCGTACACTCAATATCATCAATTGCTGCCTTTGGTTCAGGAGACAACGCCTCGGTTCAACTGCGTTGGGACAAGATTTTTTGCTGAGTGGTCCGTTCGGGACTGGATGCGGTCCAGTCAAGGAACCCTGCGCGAGGGCAGCTGCTCAATGCGCCGCCAGATGCTACAACCAGTGATGGTGTCAGGAACACAGCGCATGGTGTACAAAGCGTACGAGTTCCTCTGGCTCTTTCCGCCGTTGTCGATCTGGCCGCATGTTGGAAGGGACCAGATTGCAGAGCGCCCTGCCATCTCCATCGCATGTTCACCAAGCTTTCAACTCGCTCTTCGGTCTTTGTACGCGCGATCGGGCTCAGCTTTCAGCGCGCATTGCGTGTTGGATGGCATCTGTTCGCGCATGATGAATACATTGTTCGATCCTGACTCTCGGTACCCGCATGGAGAGTGGCGGCAAGACTGAGGTTGCTTGCGTCACATCGCTTAGGATCGGAGGAGAGTTCTAAGGCTGTCGAATGTGTTGTTTTGAAGTCGGCTTGCGCTATCCTTCAATCAACATGGATGTGCATTGTGGTGTTCCTTCGCGTTGCCATGTTGGCTACGTTGTTGAATGTGCTTCTACGGGCTCTGCGTGCCTCACGTCTTGCCTTCGTGTTGTTGTTGTTGTTCTGCTGGCGGCGTAGCTGCTGGAGTGCTTGTTGTGATTGCAGTACATGCCACGGTCTTCTACTCTTACTGCAGGACGTTTTTGGTACATGTGTGGAACGCGAAGGCGGTTGAAGTGATCGTGCGCTGCCGAATTTGCGCTCGATAGCTTGGTGTTGACGCTGTGGCTGCCGCGGTCGCCTTTCTCGCCAGGCATGACGCTGGACTATTTGCTGACTCGCCTTCTCTTTTTGTGCGTATGTGTGTTGCTAGGGGGCGCGTGCCATGCCCTGCGCTCGCTTGAGGCTGGACTGGTGATGTAGCCCCCGCAGAACGTGGGTCGAAGGTGTGCGCGCCCTGCTGGTGTGTGTTACTGTCTGTGGGTAGCGGACTCGACGCCCTGCGATTGAGAAGACATTACGTAACCATTCGACTTGCTTTGTGTGCTTATCGTGTGCATTCAACCTCTTCTTGACCTCGTACTTTGAGTCACTAGTTCTCATCTGGCTGGTGTCGGCTCGTTCAACGAGAGTGTGTCACTTCTACACTCATCTCCGTGGCGTTGAGGCCGCGACCGGGATGTGAGGTGACGCCAGAGCTCCATTGAGGTTGCTGACGGCTCTATCCCGATCACAATATCACGGAATAATGGTTGTTGGCCACCGACAGCGCTGTTGTATCAGGTCTTGGCGTTGAGTATTGTCAAGCTGGAGTCATATGAGGTGGTTTTAAGGCTACCAGCGGCCATTAGAGGCTTTCGTGATAGTGATCGCGTGCTGTAGGAGTGCGAGGTGGTTGTTCTTTGCCCGTTTCCACTGTCACAAGAGCCTGGACTGGTGTTCTACTGGACAATCAGCCCCACCCCCGGGTGACTGATTGATATTGAGCTGGCCTTCCACGATGCGGATAAGCTGGCCCTTCTTGACGCTGCCTACTATTGTCGGGAGTCATTGTCTGGTTACTGTAGGGTCACACGTTCGTCTGTGCATAGATTGGGTGAATGTTAGCCCCGCTGTCCTGCCTTAAAAGCTGGCCCGCCGCCGCCAGGTCCTCCTCCTTTCTTTCATCAGCTTCCACCACCACTTCGACTCTTCTAACATCATACTGACACTCCCTCGGACAGTCCTATCCCCTATCAACGCGTCTCATTGCCGCAGCACAGCTTCTTTACCTCTTTTGAGGCCCCCTACAGCCATTTTAAGGTGTCTTTCAGACCGACTACACTCCACGTACGCCTTCACCTACCACTTCCACCATGTCTCCGCCACCTCCTGCGCCTGGAGACTCCTCTACTAGGCCTAGCACGCCTCTCTCTTCCTCTACGACGCCTCGCACTAGCGGTTGGACCGCTATAAACGCGTCTACCCCTTCCTCCGCAATGAAGAAGCTCGACTTAGGCGAGGAGAAGCCTTCCACGGTGGCCAACAACACCCAGGAGGATATTCAAGCTGCAGAGATTCTTCAGGGTATGTATATATAACGTCTGATTCTTGATCTTTAAGTACTAAAGGCTCCAAGCCATGCCAGCAGGTGGCCACCTCTTCTCCGATACCTCCACGCCTACCACAGCTTCTAGAGCAGCCTCGCAGTCCCTTATGAGTAGGTTCACCTATCTAGAGCCTCTTAATAACCTCTGCTTACACGGACTAGGCCTCGCCAGCTCGATGGTCGCCGGCGCCTCTTCTGAGGTATCTCCAGTCCCGACGACTGTGACCACACCGGTCTCGAGCTCCTCCGCGCAAGATTCTACGTCCTCCAAGCATCTAGCATCCCCCTTCAACGACAACAAAGTAGCGGTTCCCGCAACACAGTCTCCAGAGGTCTCGCCGAAGACTACGGCAGCGGTCACGACACTGGAAGCTACCGCATCCTCCACAGCCGAGCAGTCTGCTACTACACCTACAGACAACGCTGTTCGCACGCTTCAAGATGTGCTCCACGACTCAGGTACTCCCGTCGTCCGCAGCAACGTGTTTCCGCACAACTTCGACTACGAGACTATCGACTTCCGCGAGAAATTGGAGGCGTACTTCGACATTGCCAATCCCAGTGTCACCATCTACAAGAAGGACTTGGACGACTTCGAGGGCAACGACGAGCTGACTCTCGTTGCCAATGCTCTTCCGCTTCTCCAACAGGCTGCTTTGAAGGGCTTCGACATGGCAGGCAAGGTCGATCACCAAGCGGGGATGGGCGACGAAGTGAAGGACTCCAAGCCCAGGAACCAGGACTGGAACAAGGTCTGGGCTGACTTCCTCATCTCCTTCGATATCCCTCTAGTCCAAGCTGCTGCACATGTGGGCTATCTCGTCGCTAAGCGCAAGGAGCTCGTGGACTTGGGTCGCTTGTGGCAATTCTTCGTCTGTGACCATGGACGCCGTGACCCAACTGGTTGCCTTCACAATCAGTACAAGAGAGATGCACAGAGGAACTTGATCTCGGACCACTTCGGTCGCAACAGAACCGAGACGGAGTTCAGCTGCCTTATGATGCCTTGCTGGTGTCGCAAGTGCTATCAGAACGAGTCGTACCACGAGGAGAACTGGGAGAAGCAGAAGTGTTTCCTCATCAAGCAGACCATCGATGACACCCTGGCTGAGCTGGCTAGGCTTGGTAAAGATCCAACCAGACTTCGTTTCAACATCGAGCTTCGAAAGCGAGACGAGGTGCGTGTCGTAAAGGAATTGAAGAAATCTGGCGACGGCGCTCCACAGGCAGGCCATAAGCATCCCATGGCCATCAAGATCTTGATGGACGTGTCTGAGCACCACTGCGGAGAGCTCAAGACTGTTGCTGACGCGAAGGCTTTGGCTGACTACGCCCACGACTTGCTCTTGGATCAGCTGGCGGAGTTCAAAGCCGGCAAGACAGAGAAGGAGGTCAGCGACAACATGAAGAAACAGGGACCTAGGTACCTGGAGTTTCAGCTGCTCCCGAAGTGGGAGACTGTCTTCAGCCTCGCAGAGATCGCTGTCCTCAAGAAGGAGGTCAGGGACAAGGCCGAGAAGGAGAAGGCGCGCAAGGCCGCTGAAGCCAGTGCGAAGGGCAAGGGCAAGGGCAAGGGCAAGGCGTCACCAAAGCGTGAGGCAGACGACGGCAGCGACGAGGAGATGGCTGAGGCCTCTCCATCCAAGAAGGCTCGTTGCTAGATCACGGCATGCACGAGATGAATTGACTGTGTATTGATTGGCATTTGTATGGTATGGGAAGGCATAGACAGGCGTTTCTTTGGTCAGTCCATAGACTAGACAGGAGAGATACCCCACGATACCATAGACTTTGGCGAGGAATGCAATGGATTACTTTGAGAGAATCGAGAACTTGTGCTTTTCTATCATGTTTCAGAGACTTTTACGACACATTCAACGCTTCTGGATACACGCAAAGCGAACAAACATGCTCTACAATCCCAGCATGAGCTCTCCACGTCAAAATCGCACGACGATTCCTGGGATCGTACAGCGCGTCAAACGGCATTTGGGCATACCCATTCCGAGACAATGTGCTCTAGAATCCCGTGTAACCTGTAGAAATACGGGATCTTTCAATGCATTGGTTTGACGCGTTGACAGGTTCTAGAAACGAATGTATCCAATTATCCTAAAATTGACGAACATCTCGACTTTCTATGCATATTCACGATTTTATCGAAAATGACGTCAAGAATGAATTATTCGTTCCTGTCTTCCGGACTTTAGAACGTTGTAGTGAATGCAGGATTGTAGCATAACTTTCCACGTCTGAATCACGTTAACGTGACAATAGGTTCAGTATTCCTACTAATTGTGAATTCGAGAACATTATTCACACAGGATTGTAGTATACATTGTGGATCTTCAGGAAAGCTATGTGGAAAATGTGTCATTGGATCCCACCGTTCCGAAAACTTTCGAGTTTAGGTAGCTAGGATCTTACGATATGTTTTCGTAATGGCTTCGAAGCGTGCTGAAAATATGTGCTTTGATTCTTCGGTAATAAATTCTGATAACTTTCGAAGGTAGTAGGAATTTATCGTTGTTTCTTGAGTCTTTCTTCCCCTGTAGTGCAGATACCTTCTACTTTTCTAATATGGATATTACTTCCAGATCAGTGGGCAGGAAATGTGGATGCATTGAATTTCAACACAGAGAGGATCAGAACACTCGACATGTGCTGCAATTCTGCCTCCGCATACACACCGCTGTATATAGCAGGATCCCAGCATACACATACGAGCCGATTGATGTCAAGCGGAGATGTATATTCATCCGGTCCGGCCACGAGTCAGGTCATTCCATGAGTGCCTCTGGATTTCAATTGGCTTCGAACTCGTATTTTCAGCCTGATGTCACGCATACTGCAAGGCTGTGCGCTAAACCAAATGTAGTTTGGCCTCCGTGCCCCGATCACCAACCCCAAAGATTCCTCGATTCTACAAACGCAACGTGCAACTTGGTATTCATTTCGAGGCTCCACTGCAGTCTCCAGCCATGGCACAACCAGACAGCGCTGAGCTCAAGCTCATGCGGTCAACAAAGTTCCCTCCCACCTTCACGAAGAAGGTTGACATCCGCAAAGTCAACATGGAGGTCATGCAGAAGTGGATGGCGCAACGCATTACCGAATTGCTGGGCATGGAGGACGACGTCACCGTCGACTTCGCGTTCGAGCTCATGAACGACAAGACCGGCGCCAGCTTCAATCCGAACATCAAGCTGCTGCAGATCAAGATGCAGGGATTTCTTGGAGAGGAAGCGAGCGCAAAGTTTTGTGGAGAGTTGTGGGACTTGATGCTCAGCGCGCAGGACAGCAGCTTGGGCGTGCCGAGTCAATTGCTCGAGGCGAAGAAGGCGGAGCTCATGCAGGAGAGAGTGCGTCAATTGCTCATGACATTAGGGTTCATCACTGATGTACTTCTCGTAGGAAGCAGCCGAAAAACGAGCACAAGAAGACAAGAGACGAAGAGAGCGTGACGCAGCACGAGACAGGGAGATGGATGATCGAAGAAGACGAGATCGTAGAGACCGCAATGACAGGCGAGATCGTGATCCATATGGCGGTAGAGGCGGACGTCGATACTCACCAAGACCACGCTCCAGGTCTCCTCGAAGACGACGTGACTACAACGATGACGACGATGACAGATCATACAAGAAGAGGCAAAGGTCGCGCTCGCGCACGCCCCCGAGGAGAAGAGAACGCAGGCGAGAAAATTCACCGCCGTCACATCGCAGACGCCGCAGCACAAGCACTCCACCACCCAAACGTCGCCGCGACAGCACTTCGTCGCCAAAGCGCGCAAAGTCGCCTGCTGCGAAGAATGATCGCTCGACTGATCGAGACACAAAATCGCCCGCTGCGTCAGACCAAAGGCGGAACTCTTCATCGCCGGATTGATCGATGTCTTCTTGTCTGAGATCCGACCATATTCTTACCTCTTGTAGGATACCAAATCCACGAACCGCGCCGTGCAAAGACTCAGCACGACCTAGGAAAATAAGAAGGGCATTTCATGATTCGGCAGCTCGTACTTCATCTTCTCAAATAAGTTCTCCTTTGCAACAGAGTCTAATCGTGGAATAGGAGACCTGCACACGAGTCTAACCAGCAACAAACAACGAGCAAGAATGATTGAGGACGAGGCAAGTAGCACGCGAAACATGTAATTCATTGACCGCTTTCAATTGTGTATGCTACTTCACTGTCGCTGTTATCTTACATGTTTGAATTCATGGCTCACAAGACCTCATAGCTTCGTGTCTGCGCCCTTCGTATTCTCGCCAATGACGTTCAAGAACGCTTGATGCACCACCTCCGTCAAGTCTCCTGCCTGCAGACTGCGACCTCTGGCCTTGAATGCTAGTCTCGAGCATTCTCTGGTGATCGCACTGCCAGCATATGCAGCAAGACCGAGCAGCTCGTCCTCTTTCAGGTCATTCTCATGATCCCAGATCTTGTCGAGGTATGCCTTCCTCCATGCTAAGAATGTGCCTAGTGACCCTGTCAAAGTGTCGCCTTGACCTCCAGACCTCTTCAGACCGCCCTCGCCGTCTGAGATGAATGTATAATCGCCATTCGAGATGTAGTCCTTGTCACCCTTCTGGATGATGGTTGGTCCACCGAACTCTTTCGCCAGCTTCTCGCACAACTTCGCAGGGTCTTCCTTGGATGTGTCAATGCCTTTGCTCTTTGCCAGTCTGCCGAACTCGACCACGTTCGGCGTCATGATGCACTCCTTGTACCCTTGCAGAAGCTCTGGCCGGGTCTGCGCAATGTATAGTCCATCAGCGTCCAGCACAAATGGTATGTTCTCCTTCCTGGCCGCTGTAATGGTCCGCGCTACGATCTCTTGCATGACTGGGTCGCGACCCAATCCTGGACCAATGACAATGACGTGCAGGCGAGGCAGCATGCCAATGACTTCTTGTGCGGCGGCTTCTACCGCGGAGGTATCTTTCTCGGAGATCTGTTTCGAGGAGCGCATGTAAGGGTGAACCATGAGGTTGGGCGAATAGGTCTTGATGACTGCGCCAGCGTCCGGCGTGCAGATTACGTGACTCTGCTTCGTGTTAGCCATATCCCTTGAGTTCCATCGCAACAGTTCATACCATGTCGCAGCCTAATCTTGCTGAAGCCATCGCTGAGAAGTATGGCGCGCCAGTATAGTCCTCACTACCTCCAATTACTCCTACTCTTCCCAATTGGCCTGCAGAATGTCAGCATGAGCTCAGACAGTAGTCCAGCCATCATTATTCGACTTGCCCTTATGGAAGCTTTCCAGCATTGGAGGCACCATCTTCTGGACCTTCGCCAGAATTTCTTTTCGCGACATTGTAGCTGCTTTTCGTCGCTTCTACGGAGATTGCTCGCTACAATGGTTCAATGAAGTCGTGGAACGTAGAATTGATTCGATTTGAGATGTCCACAACTCAATACCAGTAAATCCTCCTCACATTCTCACCATCGACCAAAATTCAAGCTCCATCCATCTTGACATCACCACGACGGCATGAAGCTCTCGTCGCGTGGTTGCCCCTCCGACAGCGGAGCTGTCATTGGTCGTGAGGATCCTTCCCGCTGTCCCGCTCCATGCGACGCTGACGCTTAACCACAAAGGGGTGGAAATGGGTAAATCTGGAGGCGAGCCGTGTTGGCTCCACTTCTCGGAGATTTCGATGGCGATGAGGTTGCGCCACTCCGCTTACGTTTGGATGGCGACGGGAAGTTGGCAATCCGAAAGTCAAGACCGCAGCCTGTTTGGTAGCAATCAATGGCACGGCAGCAGATAAAACGGAGTTCGAAATGTTCATGTGTCGTTCTCCACTAAGGATAGCCTCGTCCTCTGAAATTGTTGCTAATGTATAGTCGAGACAGCAGAATGTGCCAGCGGCGTGGCTGCCTGAGTGACATGACGCCGCGTCTTTAGATTCCGTCTGCTCGCAATAGAGTGCTTCAGTCCACCGCATTATGACACAGACAGTACAAATCAGCAGAAAAGCTTCACAGCCAAAGAAGTTCGAAGCAGAATCCTCAGCCCCCAGAGCCTCGCTTGAGAAACGCCTCCCAATAGACAAACGAAAGTGATACTCTCTTTGCTCCGAGCATATGCTGTCAAACGCCTATTCAGTGTTCGCACGCGGAGCAAGCCATTTCACTCCACCAAAGTCCCATCCATGAATCGCATTTTCTGCCACCCATTGTTCCATAATCCGAAACATATAAGTCCCATGCGAAGCGTGTCATTCCGACCCAGCAGCCGATGAAAGCACAGGGAATATGACGCCGAGGCATTGTTCATCCGAGCGATCGAAGCGAATGCCGTGATGCAATTGTCGAAGTTTTGTAGTAAGGAGGAAACCATTATCGATATTTTTGTGGCCAAAAACAAACCGAACCGTGATCGTGTCGAGATTGCGAGGACATTAATCGTGATCGGTAAAGGGCGAGAAGCTAGTAATACAAATGTTCGGAGAAAAGGTCGCATTCCGATGTTGGGGCCTACGAAGCCTTCGTGGCCTAGCGATATTCAACGCCTTGCATGGCCCCGGAAGAGGTCTGTCCCCACTGGCCGTTCGTTGGCTGCGGTTGCACTGGAGGCAGCATGCCAGCTCTGCTCTGATCTGAAGAGAGCGCCTGAGTGAAGCTGCCGTAGATGTGCGCCCTCGATGGATCGACACGTCGAAGCTCTGTCCAGGTGTGCGAGAGCTCAGTCTGCAGCATGCGATTCTCGTCCTGTGTGCGGCGTGCAATGTCCAGCTCCATTTTCATGCGGTCGGCATCGCGGCGAACGTGATTGTCACTAGTCTTCAGGACGCGAATGTGCTCGATAGCTAAAAAGTATGTCAGCTGTGCATTCCGTGTATCGCGTGGGTGAGTGGTGCTGACCTTTCGTCAATATCTCCCATTTGCTCGACTTGCCTCCAGGCGAATTGGGGAGAATAGAATTCAGCTCGTCAAATAGTGACTTCATCTCACTACGACGCTTTCGTTCAGCCATCTTGTGGCTAACTCGTAACTCTGGCGTGCGACTGTAGCTGCCTGAGCCTGCACCTCCAAGGCCTCCGTGGTCGTTATTTTGAAGACTTGTCACCGAGCGGTGCTGGATGGAGTGGTGATGCGTGTGAAGATCTAATGTTCTGATTAGCGCAGCCGTCGTTTGGAAAGCTTGACAGAAACTCGCCACCATCGTCAAAGCGCTTCTGTCCAGCGGGCATAGCGGAGTCAGTGGTCAATATGCTGCTTGTGATCGACTGGGCATAGCTGTTCTGGCGTGATATGCGGCTACGCTCGTCCATGGATTCCTCACTGCTCGAGCCCCTTCGGTCGTCGCCAGGCTCTTGGTCTGGGAAAGCCCACGCATAACCCTTCGTTGGAGCGGCAGCAGTTGGGTCAGGCATACCAGAGACAGCTCGAGGACCGTTGATCACTGGAGCTCGACGGGGTGTGACGTGGGCACGAACAGCAAGCCGAGAGCTGGAAGGCGACAGGGGTGTCACTCCATTTGGGACTCGTGCTTGTTGCAATCCGGAAGCGAGTGATACGCGGGATACGTTTTGGCTTTCGTATGGGGATTGCGGGCTAATGGCCAAAGATGTCATACCCAAGTTCATGCGACTGTCGACGCTGCTTCGTCGGCTAGAGTCTAGCAGAGAATGCGTATCCGTGCTGTGTACGCTGGCACGGTTAGGGTCAAATCCATGACTTAATGATGGCAAAGTCGGCTAGATAATTGTGAGCGCAGCTTGCTTAGGTCATGCATTGCCATGCTTACCTGTAGGGATCCTCGGGCACTGTGTGGAGTCTCGGGTATCGAATGTCTGGTTGGGGAATTTTCGTTATTATTCAGAATGGTCTGTAAGTGCAGGCCACCTGAGGCACTCGAAATTGCTGAAGAATCTGCCCACGTCAATCATGATATGCTCGCTGACCTGACGGCGGAATTGCACTTACGCTTGCTTTGCGAGGCCAGGGAGAAGTTGCCAGAGTCTCGGATGGGATCTTCATGGGTGCGTCGTGGGAAGCCAGGGGACGGCTCAGGTGGTGGTAGCTCGCTCGTCAACGCCGTGATTGGCGGGAGCGACTGTGGCATTGCTGAGGCATTGTAAGAAGTGTGCGGCCTGCTGTCTGGGTTCATCGCCATATTTCCAGCTGTGGGTCCAGGGGACAGCAGCGGGTAGTCCGTGAAGTATGGCGCGTACGGCGTGCCAGCGAAAGCCTACCCTCGTGTTAGTCTTATGTGAACGGTGTGTCTCAATGTGTGCGGCTAATGAGGGTGAAAGGCGTGTTCGTCTCGAAATGCTCTTACGGGCAATGCGGTGTCTCCATCGTTCGCTGCAGCACATTCGCTGAGCATGCGAAGAGGGTCCGCCATTGGATCCATTGGTCGGTTCCTCTTTGCCTGCCAGATCGAATTGCAAGATGAAAATAAGATACGAGCGGAAGAAATGGATTCGTTCTCCGTGCTTGACAAGAAGAGTTGTGAAGGCGCTGTGGATCTTCGCACTTACCTAGACAAGAGATATTCCAATTTGTGAGTAGCGACTTCCCGGTGCACCTAGGCTCGTGACCAGATGAGGTAGGCGCAATGTTCAGCCTTTCCTTTGAAATTCGACGTCGAACTTCTGACTTGATGATCCTTCTCGAGATACGATGAAGAACAACGAGCAAGAAGAAAATCGAGTGGTTTCGGTTTGACACAACCCCAACTGTCAAAGAAGCGTTTGTTCTCCACACAAATCTCGTGGGCCCTGGTTAGGATCAACCACGTTGCAACCGCGACCCGTCAGTGCTTGCAAGCTTATTGAAACAAGCGCGGCGAACTGGACATGACAAGAATAGGGCAGGAGGAAAGAGTAGATGCCTCTGACAAGCTTGTCGGCTTCCACGACCCGGGCGTAGCTTGTTGAGCAGGACGAACTGGAGATGAAGCTGAACGGATCGCGCTAGCGGAAGAGTGGCCCTGGCTCTGCAAAGAGGTCAAGGTCGCAGAGCTCGTACAACCGCACAAGCTGGGATGGCCGGAGCGATTGGAGATATTCTGAGACAGTGCGAAGGACAATGGATGCTTGACAGCAGTTCGTGGATGGTGTCGGGCACGAATCTGTGCGGAAGCGCAAGTCGCGGCGATTATTTGGCGATCTGCGTCTGACCGAGGGCTCTCTCTCAAGCGCTGCGCAGAGGCCAGGGGAAATGAGGGCAATTGGACGGACCGGAAGCGTAAAGAAACGGACAGTGTACCTTGTGTCGAGGCCTGGGAGGACAGGCCGGATCTCGACTGCAATGCAATGGCGATGCGGACTGTGGGAGGAGTGGTAGAAACGAAGGGTCGATGATGTCCAAACTTTCGTTCCAGCTCCCTCGGGCGACACGTGGTGGGCGCTTTCTCCCTGGCAGCAACAGTGGAGCGATCGGCGGCACATATCCACGCTAATCTTCTGCTCTGCCATGCTCCCACGGTCCAGGGCTGCCTGGGCGGACATCGCCACAATACTTGTCCAATGCAGAACCACAGATCACCCGTCAAAGCACATGAAAGAGACGTCCCAGAGCTGCGATTGAGCCATGCTGCTATCATGTCAATGTCACTTGTTGCTCTGGAATGATTTCCCGACATAGATATAGATGGCCGTGCTGTTTTCATCCAGCCGCGTCTTGATTCAGCACATTGCAGCTATGCTAAACCTCCCTGATGCTATCCTTGGAAAAGTTTCCGCCTTCATCTGGCCTCGACACTACCTTACCAGAGGTACCATAAAGAACACTCACGGTCATCGATGGTCTGATTGAAAGACAGGAAGTGCACCTGGACACTTGTTCATTGTGCATGACCATCTCTTCCTCCAGAGGGTGAGACATCAAGCTCGTCGCATTCTAGCAGGAGCCGACAAATGTACATCCTGTGAGCTTTCAGAGGACATCTTCTGACCAGCGGGAGCCAGAATCCCAGAGGACTATTTCCAAGCCTTTGGTTCCAGGTTACCCAGGCTTTGCGGATTCAGTCTTCTGCGTCGCCGTGATTGCAACTGTGATCCAATCATTGACCCTGTCTTGCATCGGAAAGGGCCCGAGAAAGTCACAAGTGTTTCCCCATCTACCCCTGGACTTGAGATGGCTGATCGATCGATTGTAAGATTTCACGCTACTGCAAACTTGCAGCGAGATTCATTGTCATGCTGTTTCGTGTGGATGTTACTGCTCAGATATGAGAGAACGGCTAGATTCGTGCTATGCCTTTCGTTGTCGCTGGAACACTTCCATATGATGTCGGTCAACACTCCGCCTAATACGTTTGCCCGTTGCCAAGGACTATATATACTGTGGCTTCGCCAGCGAGCCGTCTTGTTCAGCTTCTTGTTGGAGAGTACGCTGTGAGAGACGAAGGACGACATGAATCGGACCGCGCTCGTATGCCGAATGATGCATGTTAAGCAATGCTTGCGACCTGCAGATAGGCACACACATACTGCAGCGATTCCAGACGTTTCACAAGCATTATTGATGGCAACTGAAGCATTGAATAATGACATCCACAATTCCGATGGGGTTGTTCCCCACGCTTTTCAAAGTGCAGCCTCACGATTGTCGATCAATGGACACCCTGCTGTCTCGCGTTTTCTTCCTGCCTCGACTCCCGATTGGCAGAATATATATATGCTCATTTCCACTGACAGGCTTAAGCGCACGTCAAACCAAAAGCAACGAACCACGTTTCAATCTCAGAACCTCTAATCGTGACATTAACACAGTCACCACAGGGATTCGCAAGGCTGAAAAGCATAACTTGAAGTGCTGCAGTCCTGATACATGGATCAAGATCTCGTCCTTGCACAGCGTACACAATTTCCGCTCTTGCAGCGGACCAGGGGATCATTACTTGTCGATCTCAAACGCCCAGCGAGTTGGGATCCAAGGTTCATGTTTACGAGATCCTGCCCATCAGTGCTCAGAAGATCAGGCCCACTTTGAGCAAGGTTTCATACGCAAGCACGTAGCGTGGTCCTCATGTGCAGACCACGAGTTTTCGTTCTTTGATCGACACTCCAGAAAAGCATGATCTACATTGACCAGGCTCAAATTGAGCAATTCCAAATGTTCATTCTGCGCCAGGACAGTGAGGTCGGCGAACACATGCATCTGGAAGCACCAAGACTTTGGTGCTCCATTCACACAATTCTTTTTGAGGGGAACTTCGTTGCCGAAGGCTCTCGGAAATAAGCGATGCCTTCGGTCACACCTCCAACGATCCTGATGCTCTCTGTACGCAGTGCGCGATGTTGTCGAGACGAGGACTGATGACTGCCATCTCCTTAACGAGAGTATTCCGTCGATATTTGCCGACTTCATCGATATATCGGTGTCAACAGGAAGTACAGCTGTGCATCAATTCGTTTTCGCTTCACTTCGACGACGCAGGCATTCAGCCATGCAGGATACGAGCTGGCTGCATACACTTTGCGTTTCCTGCTCATAAATCCTGCCCAACTCCTATGAATTCCTCCTCCATGATATGCAATCTTCGGGCTTGTTATCATCACTGAGCACTCCAAGACTTCTTGTAGCAACAAGCTGGATCGTATACTTCTGCAACTTCATTAATGTGAACATTATGTGACAAGCCGCTCAACAGAATCATCAAGACATTTGGCGCAAGTCTTGAGCGTTTCGCCGACACGATACAGCTCTTCCAACAGCCACTAGAGCTGCAGCAAGTGCGCCTTGGAGACGCAAGATCATGCAGAGCCGACCCACATCACCTCGAGCTGGATTCAATTCGTCCTGCATATGGGAGCGAACTCCGCACTCACATATCTTGCAGCAGCGGAAAGCTGAGCATGTCTTGAACGATCCTGCATGGCGACCATGGCAGTGTCGTTAAAAAGAATTGAATGCCACAAATGAAGATCTCGTGGGATGTGCTCACGGCTGCAGCATGACTCTGCACACACAGCTTTTGGCCAAGAGCGGTGCAAGATGATTGCGAATGAGGTACTTCGCGGCACACGGAACTTCATGCGAGGATGACCTGACATACACCAGATCAATGGCCATCAGCAATGTAACGGCCATGAGTGGGATCTGGAAAGGATGTACACAGAGTCGCCCGTCCGAGGTCTGATCGGCCCTCATTGCGAGTCTTACCTTCTGGGCCTGGAGTCTGGCGCTGACTTGAGCCGTTGGAGGCATGCTGGATTTCTCGACAGGTCACGATGTTTGAAGAGGCGACATGCATCGCGCATGCGGCCTGACTTCCCCGCGACGTGAGTCTCCTAGCCCACGGATATGCCGTCCGCACCGATGGGTCCCACAGGTCACACGTTTGAGCAGCATGGCAAAGGAGACCGTGCCGTTTCCCAATATCACCTGCTTGATGCTTTGCTGTAAAGACCATATGTTCTCGTTTTCGATGCATTGGCATTCTGGAATAGATGCTTCGGCCTCGAGGACTCTGCGCTGAAGCCAACTCTGCTTCGCATACAAGGACACACCTCAACCTACGCTTTGGAACACAGCTATCACCCTCATGCATGCATCAACATCAGTCAAGCTCGTCTGAGAAAGGTTGGGACATCTTTGAACAGCCCAACGCTCAGTACTATGTCGAATGTCGCCCACCGGCTCGATGGAGCAAGTACATTCTTGCTATCTCTCGCATCGTTCTGGACCGGCAATCTCAAACTTTTGGCCATCATCTTGAGTTTCGACCTCATGATTTGTGCTGAGGCATGGCATTGTAACAGGCACGTGGAGAGCTAGGATGATAGCCCTAATTGCTCAACGAGTCAGTGACTAGTTACGGCACGATTTCATCACCACTTTTACACCTCAAAAATAATTCGCATTGAGCACTATGTGAATGAATAGGTTTGAGACTCACAATCTGGTAGTATTGCCTCGTTCTTGCATGTCCAGTAGTCTTCGCTTTTCGTACCCTCATTCGTTGCACAATCGCCATTCCAATAATCCTCTCAAATTCTGATCGGGTCGAATTAACTTCCTGACACTTGCGAAAACAACACCAAGACGAATGAACGAGAGCCTACTAACTCGCAATGGCGGGCGTCTTCCAATTCGAGAACGCATCTCGCATTTCACATGGAGCTGGTTCGAATGTACAATGAGCACAGGGGCGATCGCTAGCCTATTGTCTCAACAGCCATACACATTTGATGGCCTCCAGGTCATTGGGAAGATCTTCTTTCTTCTGGACATCGTGCTGTTCCTGTTGTTCACAGGACTCATCACAGCACGCTTCATCATGAACCCAGGGTCCTTTACCAGGTCACTGCATCACCCTCACGAAAGTTTCTTCTTTGGATGCTTCTGGGTCTCAATTGCGCTGATACTATATAACATTCAACAATATGGTACTCCATCGACAGGACCGCGGCTGGTCAAGGCGCTTGAGATCTCATTCTGGACGTATGCAGGATGCGCCTTGCTTGTAGCCATATTTCAGTACCACGTCATCTTCGACGAGGAGAATCTGCCCGTCGTGCATGCGATGCCATCTTGGGTCCTTCCAGGTACGTCCTCGACTTCGTTTTCTCGGTGGTTGAACCAAATGCTCGAGCATTCAGACTGGTCTGACATCTCGCAGTGTATCCCTTCTTGATCCTTGGACCTCTGGCTGGTGTTCTGCTATACTCTCAGCCGCCATCAGCCGGGCTGCCCATACTCATAGGCGGCTTGACATTTCAAGGCCTCGGCTGGATGTTCGCCTTTATCATCTACACGATATACCTGACCAGGCTCATCAACAGCGAGCTGCCACCAGAGGCAAAACGTCCTGGCATGTACGTGGCAGTCGGTCCTGCGGCGTACACATCGAACACACTCATAGCTCTGGGAATGCAAGCTCCCAAGTATCTACCACCAGGATACTTGGGTACGCCAGTTGACTTCCCACTTGGTTACGTATGGAAGGCGATTGGTGTGCCAGCTGGCATCTTCATCTGGTTGCTCGGGTTCTGGTTCTTTGCGCTGAGCACCGTGTCAGTCATCTCAGGAGCACGCAAGATGTACTTCACACTGAACTGGTGGGGATTTGTGTTCCCATCTGCTGGTCTGACGATTGCGGCGATATATATTGGCAATGTTCTGGACAGTCCTGGCATCAAAGCTGTTACGAGCGCAATGACGATACTACTTGTTGCCATATGGTTGTTCACTGCGGTTATGAATGTACGAGCGGTATACCTCAATCAGATACTTTGGCCAGGGAAGGACGAAGACATGGAGGACATCGGTGGCCATGAAGAGATGCATGAGGACTAACTAGGAGGACTGAATTTATTGCAACATTTGTATATACTCATGCGAAGATCATCAATGCGAGGTGTAAATAAGCCTTCATGAATAAGATCTAATCAATCGGTCGTATGAACAAGTAGCTGTAGTCGCTCCCAACAGCCGTCGTCGAAGCAAATATCATACATAGCTAAGCTTTGTTCATCAATGGCAGAATGATGCCGCCGTCTCATCTAAACCACCCCATAACAGCAATGAGAATATGATTACGCCGTATAGTTTGCGCCTTAGCCAACAAATTGTTCTCGATGTTTCCTTTCCAAGATGATGTCCACGGGTATCTGATCCGTATAGCAGTATTAAAGAAAAAGCTTTTGCGCTTGTAGAATGTTCATAGCCAACTTCGCTGTAGCGTTGGCATCGGGGACCTCCCGTCAAATGATGAATATATGCAAATGAGTATGCACAAATGAGATACCTTGGAGGAGGCAGGCTCAAAAGTTTGAGCTTATGTTTCGTGAACCAGGCAGATGGGGCATCGGACCTGGGATGGCGATTGTGTTTCGTTTGCGATGGAAGGAAGCTGGCCTCTTGGCCATCACGCTCTCGAGCTCCTTGAGCATGCTGCCTTCTCGTTCGCGGCGGTCTCTGAAGGTGGCCATGCGTTCGCTCTCTTCTTTGAGGCGTGCGATGCGTTGCTCGCGACTCATTGAGAAGCGTGTCTTGGGAATGGCAATGGCTTCGAAGATTTCTTCATCTGAATTGGAGCTGATGCCACCGCCGAGAGGGCTGTCCGTGCTGCTCGCGAAGGAGAAGCGATTGTGGAGAGGTGCGTCACCATTCAGAGCACGAAGCGCATCTGATGGCGTGCCTTCTCCACTAACAGACTCGTCAACTGCCGTCAGTCCACCTAGAGAAGGTACAGGAGAGCGAAGGCCTGATGAAGCAAGCGAGATACGTCTCGACTCACGACGGTCGATGTTCAGGACGAGACTTGCTTTGCCGCTCTCCCATGCTTGCACAAGAGCTCTCAGGTCTTGTCCAATGGCATCATACTGGACCATGAGTCGTGGACCGAGGTCTGAGATGTCGTCTGCTTCCTCAATGCTGGTTGCTGATTCTTCGCGCAGCACCTGCATCTTGGCTTGCAAGCTTCGAATGCCAGATGATAGCGCGCTGAGCTTCTGAACTTGTGCCCGGAACTTCTGGCGCTCGGGATCCTTCGCGCGGTGAGGCGTAGCCGGCGTTGGCAACACGAAGGTCTGCTCTTCGTCCAGCAGCTTGTTGGTCTTCTCTGCCCATTCACCACTGACAGCTGCGAGCCGTTCCATAGTCTCTACGGCAGTCTTCCAGCGAGTAAAGTCGATACGTCCGCCATCAGCTTCCATGGAAAGCAATGCACATAGAGCGACACGCCGTAAGATGTTCAGTCGTGCTTGCAAAATTCTCAGTGCCTTCAGCGACTCTGAGTCTTCGAACTCAGATGTGGAGAATCCGAGATATGCCTCTGTGATGTCCTGGTATGTGATCTCGTACACATCCAAGTACTTGTCGAGGTCATCCTCTGAGATAAGGTCTCGCACGTCAGAGCACGCGTCCAGAAACGGCGGTATGCTCGCAGCGAATGCGCCCTTGAGACACCTTCGTATTCTCGCACACTTCCTGCTCTGTCCGTCCTCATCCATCCGCGACACCGGCGGCAGTGGAGTTGTTATCCTGTAGCCTCGCGAAACCAGTTCCACCTCTTGGACGAGTACAAGGGCAGCCGAAGTTGAGGCGTCGAAGGCTTGCAGATTCGTCACCAATGCCGAGGCACTGCTCACTGCGTTCTGTCGCAAATTCTGCAGCCATTGTCGCCGTGCCCAAGCATAGAGTACTATGGCTGCTCCAACCAGCACTGACAACACGATCAGAGCTCTGCCTCTGCTGATGTTGCCCGCGTGCCCTGCTCTTGCCCAGTGCACCAACCACACCACAGCAAACGATGTTGTTGCAGTCAGGAACGCACCTGTCAACGAAGTGGCTGTGGCTTTATATTCGTTCAAAGGCTCATGCGGTCCTTCAGGGTTGACTTGCATCGGCCGAGGCGGCACGAAGCCTTGATGTTCTGAGAGGAGCTGCGATGCGACGAGTATGTATCGGAAGTGTTCGAGGAACTTTGCATTCTCAGCCCTCCCTAATCTCGAGTTCACTGCTCTCGAACATAGGTCGTGCATTCTCGCAACAGGTCCATTGTCTGGGATCTTCAGCTTGAGCGGCTGCGGTAGCCGATGTCGTATTCTGTTCCCAATCGTCGGTCTTTTAGGGGCGAACGACGTCGCGTAGGCGCCATCATCGGCAGATGTTCTCGAGTCGGCGCGTGATCTAGCCGCCGACGAGGACGCGACAGATCTGGCTGGAGTGTTCGGGTCCGAGGGAGGAGTCTCGGTGATCCAAGGTTCGTCTTCGGTTCTCTGGCCTTCGCCTGCAGTCGGACACGCCTTTAGCATCCTAGCAACCAACACAACCACGTTTATGTGCAGCGAGATGTAGAGCATGTCGTCGCGCCGGCATCATCACCTCCGCAACGACATATACCCATGTCCTCCGCCCTTTTCTGCAGGACACGCGCTAGACAATCGACTAGGGGCACGCCTTCAGTCTCTGGTGCGGCTTCACGTGTACTGGTGTATTTTGTAGCGCGTCGGGGGGATGGTAGGGAGCGGCAGGGTGATAGAAGCGCGAAGGGAAGAATATTGAACGAGTGTATGTATGTAAAAGTGTCAACTGACCTTCGAGGTAGGCTGCCAGCGGCGAATCCTCGTGTATGATTGTCTCCATATGAAAGCTCGTGCTGTGCCGTCCGTACGTGGTAGCAAAAATGCCGATATTAACTCGGCGTACTACGGCACGAGCAGGGCATTTCCGAAAGTGTAATGGGTGCCGAGTATTTGACTCGTGAAGCGAACGTGATCAGAGCAGGGGAGCGTGTCGAGCGTTCTTCTCGAAGCTCGTGAAAGAAGGAAGAAAGATGCGAGTTATCTGAGTTGTATGTTCAATGATCTCTGCGCGCGTAATTTGTTTGCTGAATCTGACAGCTGCAAGATGGATCGAGGGAAACGTTTCATGTCGGTGAAAGACCTAGAATAAGTGCGGCGGTGCGAAGTTTAGCGCCACGGATGGAAAGGAGCAAACAGGATCTAGGTGTGTGCACTTTCAGGCTTCTGCACGTCTTACGTATGAACACGCAGCAAGGATAATACTACCATTTTGTAGTTCTTGTCTTACATTGAATTTCTATAGCCTGGCCAGGTGGTATTGTCGAGACAGAAATCCTCTCCACGAGTTCTTGCGCGAACCCTTGTGGAGGCAGACGACAAGGCTAGCCCCAGACCCGAGCACCAGGTTATCGAAGATGGTTTTGAAGCACACCAAAGAGTATATGATTACGGCCGATCTCATTTCACAGAGTGGCACAGATCAACGACAGAACCTCAACCGTCAGCTTTTAAGAAAGACTTTTCCGCTATCACCCACGGTTACGGAGTTCTGCACCTTGCACTGACTTTGATGATGTTGAGAGCACAGACATCTCATTTACACAAAGGTCTGCTGTGTAAAGGTGGCTGCCACAGCATCTCAGCTTTGGATATTCAAGCAACGGATTCGGACGTACGTCTGAAGAAGGAGCGACAACGGAGGGCTAGAGCAGCATGTCGGCTGATGACAGAAATGCACAGACGATGAGTGCAAGCAACATGCGAGAAACACCTCGCTCGTGTCAAAAGCCATGCATCTGACACTCCCTCGACGAAACTCGAGTGAGCACAAGAGACCAGAAAAGTTAGTACAAGCGGGACACAGGTTAGTAGGTTAGTAAGGCACAAGCAAGCCGCATCAAGTATTTTGTATTGTCCGTTCCGTGAATTATCGGCCATGCTCTGGATCATCGACGAGGATGAGAACCGTTCGAGACACCGATCATGTAGTAGTGCGAAGGCAACTGCGATACCCTCAGCCTCATGTGCATCCGTATGTTACAGAGAAAGAAAAGCAAATGCAAATAGGAATGGAAGAGTCGTGTCATGTTGCGTTCCGATGATCGCCGCTGCTCCCAAGTGCTTTAGAAAGCCATGCGAAGACGCAGCAGGCGGCCACCTGGAACAAGTTGCAACCACATTACCATGACTCTTTACCAAGCGTCGACGTCGAAGTACTCCTGCGGATGAAATTAGTCTCTGATCGTGAATACTGCTGATGGACTTCAAACTCACCTCGCTGAAGTACGAGACAACCACGGTTCGGTCAGCAAATTTACGACCAGCTAGGGCAGCGAGTGCCTTCTGAGCACCTTCAACTGTAGCGAACTTGACAAAGATCTTGCCTACTCCGGGCGAAGTGCGAGCGCCGGCTGGGCGTGGGATCTTGATGTCAAGGACCGTGTCAAACTTGGACGTCTCCTCCTGCACGTCATCGCGGATATCTGGGAGCTTGTTAGTCTCCAGACACGGAAACAACCTGGTGCTGTGAACATACCCTCGTAATCGTCGTCACGAATGAGCTCTTCTGGCGTGATCATGTTGAGCAGCTGCAAGACGCGGGTCTTCTCCATTGTGGTTGAGATGGTACCAGCCAGCATAGACATGGCATTGACGCCCATCTCGGAATTGGCTTGCTCCTGGCCCAAGCAGGCGCGGGTGAGCTTGATACTCTGGCCACCAATGTCCATGCCGTTCAATCCCTCAAAGGCAACGTTAGTCGTTTCAGGGTTAGCATACTCGCAGAAAGCGAAGCCCTGTCTCATGTTAGTATCCAATGCGAAGAACAGAATATGTATGACCTACTCGTGATGATCCGCTGTCATCAAGAGCAAGAGCCAGAGCCTTCAGCGGACCAATGGCAATCAGCAGCTGCTTAATCTGCTCTTCATCTAAGAACGGCGCAAGGTTGGTGATCAGAATCTTCTCTGTGGTATCTGGGACATCCTGGGACATCTGATCTTCGGAGCCCTCAGTTGGTGGCGAAGCCGGTGGGCCAATATAATCCTTTGGACGCTTGATCGACAGACCCGAGGAGCCATTCGCCGTGCCATCGGATGTGTCCATGCTATCGTCAGTCATAGTAATGCCATCCAGAGCAAGAGCGACAGTAGCATCGCTGGGGTTCTTGAACTCGATCAGGGCGTGCGTTCCAACCTTTGCGATGTGAGCAGCAGAGACAGGGTCTGAGCTCTTGATCAGGTTGATGCCGTTAAGTTGAAGATTAAAGAAGTTGACAAGGTCCTCTTCTGTAACAGACTTGGGAATGTTGTACGCGATGAGACGCTTCGACTGGCGAGCCATGGTTGGCTTGAGCGCTGAGGTAGCAGCGACGTTCTGAGGCTGGTTGACCAGCGCCTGCAGACGTTGTGGGTCCATAGGCTGCTGGCGCGGAGCACCAGGCAGAGGAAACATGCCCGACAATTTAGCCTGCTCTGCAGTGATGTTCTCGTATCCTGGGGGCTTGATGTCCCACTGTGTCATACGGCGATGGCGCTGCAGGATCGGTGTGACATCCGTCAGATCTGGAGTTGGCTCTCGCTTCTTGACTGGTGGTGTAGCACTGCGCTTGCGCTCCTCACGTCTGCCCCCTCCGTATGCATCACGCTCGCGGCGGTCTCTGCCACCTCCTCCTCTTCTGTCTTCGAAGTCGCCGCCACGTCGTCGATCGTCGTCTCGATCACGGCGCGGGCCGCGGTCTCGGTCCCAGCCTCGGTCTCCACGGTCGTCACGTCGATCACGTCTGCTCTCGTTCTCGCGCCTGCTGGAGCTGTAGAAGTCTGGCTCTTCCCTGCGGCTTCGGTGTCCGCCTCGAGGGCTCCTGCTGCGTCTTCGCTCTCCACGGTCGTCGTCACGTCGTCGTCTGTCGTCTCGATCTCTGCCGCCACCGCGCTCGTCCTGATAGGAAGGGATATAAGTGTCTGACCTACCATAACAACTTGGAGTGGGCGGAACGCCACTTGGGGCATAAGGCCAGTATGGAGGATGAACTTGACCAGCATCGTCTTCCCTCTTGATCACCGGTGTTCCCGTAGTGTCAATGAAGAAAGACGGCTGGTTATCTTGAGGTTCTGACTTTATGAAAGCTAAAGGGTGTGGTTAATACGTACTCTATGCGACCGAGAGTAGCGATCGTCACCTTCAGTATCAATGTCAGTCATTTGAACATCTCTCGTTGGAAACATAGAAGAAGCGCCAGTATGGTCACCCACACCAGGCTCTTGCTTTATCAAAGGAAAATGCTCACCGCGTGAGCTGTCCATCTTTGCGGTTGTGTTTGCGCAAAAGAAGGAGCAGGCTCAAATGTCGAAGGTTTTGTATCGAGGCGCGCGCACAGACGTATGTGCTGGAGGTACGCTCGTAGATGACAGATGATGGACAATTGACAAAGTCTTTGATGAAGAAGTGAAGTCGACCTTGTCGAGGAGGCTGCGAGCATGGAAATTCTGAGGCTCTCTTCCGCTGCGGATGCACGGACCAGGTTCTTAGGTCCGGACCCTGCGTCTGGGGATGAAGTCGAGAAGGCGAGAAAGTGCACCGCTCTCCTGAACGATTGTCCCTTCATTAATGTGGGATATCGCATATTGAAAGCCTTGCAAGCCTTGTCGGCCACTCATAAAAGCATCCAGCCAAATTAGAACTGGCGTTCTTCCAACCCATTCGCTTCAGTACGCCGCGGCGCATTTCACACTTCCAGACTACTCTCCTTCGCTTCTCGACATCTTCCCCAAGATCACATCAAATGGCTGAATGGCGGAAGCTTCCCGTCAGCTTGAAAGAGCTATGCATTGACACTACTCTACGCTGCGGGCAGAGCTTTAGGCAAGACATTGGACACCCGTCGCTTCACTTCGCCTTCACTAACACTTCGAAGATGGCGCAAGAGCGAAAATGGAACCTGGTCCATGGCTTTGCACGGTCGGCTGATCTCGCTACGTCAAGATGAAGAGTCATTACATTATCGAGCCCTCTACCCGACCGTCAGCGGAGCACTCGCAACCCCGCCTCGATCGACCCCCGCCAGCGGTGCCGAGGGCGACGATGATACAGAGGACTTGCTCAGGCATTACTTGAATCTTGGGCCGAATCTATCTGATCTGTACGAGCAATGGGCTTCCGCAGATGCCAATTTCAGAAAGAAGGCACCAAAGTTCACAGGTGTTCGTATCTTGAAGCAAGATGCTTGGGAGGCACTGGTCGGATTTATATGCTCCTCGAACAACAATATTGCTCGCATATCGCAGATGGTGTCCAAGCTATGTATACATTACGGACCATTGGTTGCAAATGTGGACGGCGAGGCGTACCATGACTTCCCTCAGCCAAAGGCACTGACAGGAACAAGAGTAGAGCAGCACCTGAGGGAATTGGGCTTTGGCTATAGGGCGAGGTATCTTCACCAGACGGCAGTCATGGTCGAGGAGAAGGGCATGGACTGGCTTGACGGTCTACGCAACCCAGAGAGTCCCGTATTTGGCGAGGCTCGGTCACCTGCTGGCGAAATGCTGGAGGGTGGGCGTGAAGGCTACAGGCATGCACACGAACAATTGCTCGAATTGCAAGGCGTAGGACCGAAGGTTGCAGACTGTGTCTGTCTCATGGGTCTAGGGTGGGGCGAATCCGTCCCAGTAGATACTCATGTCTGGCAAATTGCTCAGCGGGACTACAAGTTCGGGAAGGGGAAGCATTCAAGCTTGACGAAGGCCACATACGACGCTGTCGCGAACAAGTTTCGTGCTTTGTGGGGCAAAGAGGCAGGCTGGGCGCATTCTGTGCTCTTCACTGCGGACCTGAGAGCCTTTTCCGAGAGACTGGTGGAGAAGGTGGAGGCTGTAGAGGTCAAGACTGTGATCAAGACAGAGGATGGAGACGTCCTGGCGGAAGGCGTCAAGCAGGAAGCCAAAGTCGTGAAGAGAAAGATCAAGGCCGAGCCTGTCGACGAGGAGACAAAGATTCTGCAAGTCTCAGAAAGATCTGTAAGGGCATCAAAACGAAGACGGCATTTGTGAAGCTGTACAATATATCTGTGTCGCATATAGTTGATTCTGCGATCTCGACGGAAGCAGGTTCTTCTGCCAACATTGCAGCCTCCAACATCTTACACTTCTTCCTCGTGCCTCACTTTACCTCGAATCTGAAGATCAAAGTGTGCATTAGAGCCCGCAGTTAGCATCTGCATGCAAGGAATCCTTGTAGCTGCGTCTGGACCTCGATTTCTGACTTTCCTACGTCACCGGCGGGCTGCCGAACAACACAAACTGTAAGTGGACAACGAACGACGATAAAGCACCTCGAGGACTTGACCTACTGGCGAAAACAAAAAGCTCATCGCACTTGCCAAAACGAGCTGGGCTATCGTGACTTCTCGATCATCACAGCCCCGCCCTCGACGGCCCGCACTTCCTTCGACTTGGCAGCCTGAAGTGCTTGATTTTGCATCCGCCGCGAAGGCGATAAACCGGCTTGTGGACATTTCGGCCTACAATAACTCCTGCTAGCAAGGCAGCTATCGGAGTGCAAGTTGAGCGGGAGAGAGCTGGACCGCAGACACCATGTCAGGTCATACATCAAAGCCGCGTTACTTCCAAGACACCACCAAAGAACCACGATCAAGAGATGCATACAAGCAGCTGATCGCTTCACTGAAGCGCTTGTTGAATGAGTATCCGCCGCAGACCCTGGAACCAGGAGGAGGACTCTACTATGGTCCAGGTATGTCAGAGAATATATTCACGATTGTTGATATTTGGCTAAGAAGTTATCCACAGTCAGCATAGCATATCTCTTCTTTGTGCTATCACGTATTTATGAAGAACTCGAAGTCGAAGGAGCCAAACTAGGCATATGGGCAACCGCGTATCTCAAAGCAGCTCAGAAGCACATGAAAGTCTACCCAGGCCCCACACTCGATCGATGCGGTGTCAGCGACGATATCATGGCCATGGTCGCCATGGACGCAGCGTCAACACGCGATCCAGACCTCGTCAAGGACCTCTGCAACTTTGCTCGAGTCACAAGCGATCCCGACGCTGGTAACGAATGGCTGTACGGACGAGCAGGCTTCCTGTATCTACTGCGGCTGGTGAAGGTGTGCTTTGCAGATGATGTGAGCGTGAAAGAGCTGATCGACGACACGGAGGACGAAGTAATCGAAGCCATCATGAACAGTCCTCGGCCGTGGAAATGGCATGGCAAGGCATACGTCGGTGCTGTACATGGAGCAATCGGCATCATCACGCAAATCGTGCTCACCGACTCTTCTTGGGCACCTGATCTGGAAGCCGAGCTAGGTGCATTGTTGAGCTACCAGTACGACAGCGGCAACTGGCCTTCATCGATACCACCGGGGAGAGATAGACTTGTGCAGGTGTGTCACGGGTCGCCTGGTGTGGTCATTTCTCTGCTTTCCATCAAGAAGTTCTTCCCGAAGATAGAAGCAAAGATCGATACAGCAATCGTCAAGGCGCGAGAATGTATTCAGGAGCGCGGTCTTTTGACGAAAGAGCCATGTCTGTGCCATGGTATCTCAGGTAATGCTTTGGCTATGGAGGATCGAGACTTCGAGCACTTCTTGTCTTTCAGTAAGTCCTGATATCCCTAACCTCTGCAGAGCCTACACGGTGTTTCATCTTGAGTAGATGTCTACAGCATCCGAGGTTGAAACAAGCATGTACTAACATATTCTACGCCCAGCTACCGGACACGAAATGAAAGGTCTCGAAAAGGATGGACTGCTTGAAAAGTCCAACGATCCGGCGTCGCTTTGGACGGGCGAAGCAGGTAGAGCGTGGGCATGGGCAGTGGCAGATCGTGGATTGGAGAAGCGTTTACTTGGTTACAACGATGTCTGACACATGTGACGACACCTAGCATGGATGGCGATATGGAGCAGTCGTGGCATGTGGTTTTCAGATCGGCCTGCACTGGAAGGTGTGGAGATCTAAGGCGTACCAGAGCTGACGTGGGCGGGTTGCGCAGCTTTTGACATGTCTATTTTCCATCCCTCACTAGCTTTGTGAGGCCCAAGGTTCGGATGCTGGATAAGAGCAGGTGGAGCGGGGTCAGTGCATGTGTTTCCGTCCGCTGTTTGATGTCAGCGATGTACGGACCGCGGATAGCGAGTTGTTTCTGTGCGTTTGTAGCGAGCACCAACTTTAAGTGGCCCTTATGAGAGCCGCATGAACTATGCAAAGAATGAACAAACAACAGATCATCCATGATACGTGTATATGTGAATCAGCTACCACTTCTTCTTGCTGTTTGGTGCGGTTGCTGGGCAGAGAGACGGATACTCCACGGTAATGACGTTGAAGTGTGGAAATCCCCCAGTCAACCACGCAAAGAATGTGTTCCACAAAACGTTTCACCGCGTGGCTGTACATGAGGCAGGGCAGGAATAGATGTCGTACACCATCGCAGGCGACCTGCATATATCTCAGAAAGACAGCATGGCAGCTGAACGCAAGCGATGGCGAGCGGTCGCACTGCCGAGAGATCGCAGAGGCCGACGCGTCGTGATCAGAGATGGCCAGGACGTGTTTCGAGTGAACGGTCGATCCTTCCCCACTCCGACCAGCGAGTTGATTGGCCAAAAGCTGGTTCGGCGCAGTGCATGGTGCATGCATAGCGGCGCCCAGAAACGGCAAGGTCAAGTTATGAATGGTGTGCTCTTTCGCACCACCACCATCTCACATCGTCCTCGTGAGCAGTGTGCAAAGGAGGCGGATGCATCGGCGGGACTTCAGCTAGAGCGAATCTGCGTGTGAACCTGTAGAATAGCGAGCAGCGCTTGGGACATGTTAGCGTAGCGATCGTGAGTGATGGAGCAGTGCGTGATTGGCTCCGCCGGCTGGGAAATTACAGACGCATGGACACACAGATGGCGGCGTCCACTTCGATCTCTTTGTGTTCCTCAGCGACTTGCCTCTCTTTTCCGAACGTTGAACAGAGTCCCAGCATCGCAGAAAGGGCGTTTTCCAACTTCAGTCACTCATTTTTTCATCAGTTCTTGCCGAAGACCATCTTCGGCGTCCTCTCTTTACTGCAAACTATCGACCGGGGTGTGGCCGTCAGCCGGGATTTGGACCTAAAGACTAGGCGTAGTCTTGCTCCTATTGTATCATTGACCTTCCAAACAACCACCCACCCTCTTCCATCCTCACTCAACCGACGCTCGCTCGCATTTCCGACCGCAATTTTCCTAACGACGACTCTCCTTGATTATCGCGATATAAGAAAGCCGCAAAATCCGAAAACAAAACTCACTTTACGACGCGCAATATTTGAGACGGCACCCATGTACATGCGATGAGGAGCATCTTCGCGTTGCCAGCGCAGCTGGCAGCCCTACTCTTCGCTGCGTCGTCCTCGCATGCTTTCAGCTTCGAGCGCGCACAGCCCGCCGATTTGGACATCAGTCAATTGGGAAGAGTAGGCGTGGCCGGCGACTTCGATGCCGTTTCACTGTACGAATGGGTCGGCCAATCGCAGTCATCCGGCGCTCAGAATGGCGGCTCCTCACTTCTCTCACGATACCCGAACGGCGCGTTCGCGAACCTGCACGAAAGTGACGGTACAATACAGGCAACGTGCCCTTTTGTGCACCGAGATGGGAGGTTAGCGGGCGTGATTTTGGGTGGTAATTTCACGAGCGTGGGCGGCGTGGCTGCGAATGGCGTGGCATTGTTCAATGCTACGACGGGATTAATACAACCGCTGCCTGGGTTGACTGGCACGGTCTCTGCACTATATTGCGACACTGAAGGCGACAGAGTGTGGGTCGGTGGCTCATTCTCTGGCGGCAACAGCTCGAACGCGATATCATGGGTCACTGGCTGGACGAACTTGCCATTCGCTGGCTTCAATGGCCCAGTCAATTCGATAACGAAGCTTCCAAATGGCAATATGGTCTTTGGCGGCAATTTTGACGGCCTAGGGAACACCACGGCTCCGCAAGTCCGCGACTCGCAGGTCGTGCCTGTTTCTTCAGCAGAAATCGTCGGCATTGCGAGCACATCGCAAGAAGGCTTCAGCGACCCGCGAAACATCGTCTGCAAGACAGGCGAGTCGGATGGACCGGGCAACAGCTGGCTTCTGGCAGACAATGCAGCAGGTGCTTGGGACGCTACTTTCAGATTCGGTTTCATTCCTACGAAACTGCGTCTCTACAACACGAACCAGCAAGGTCGCGGCACGAAGACTTGGCGATTCACTGCTCAGCCCATCAATGGCATTATGAACTTCAGCTACGTCGATCCGAACGATGGACAAATGCGATACTGCGATGCCAGATGTCCTCTACCAGAAGGCAACACAACAGCACAGGACTTCCGATTCGTCAATGCTGTTGGAATGGATAAATTCAGAATTGACATCTCTGAGTGGTACGGTGCTGGCGCTGGTCTGGCTGGCCTTGTCCTATTCCAAGACGATGTCTACTCATTCGCCATCAATGACTTCAACGAGGCACAATGCGACGGCGTCAGCACTGGTCAAGCTGAATCGACAGCGACAGGTCCGTGGACTGTCACGCCATCTCATCAAAGCAATTCCGAATACTTGACTGCTCAACTCGAAGGTCCAATCTCTGGCGACTCAGCATCCGTTGTCTTCCGACCAAACATCAAGCAAAGCGGCAACTACTCGATCACGATCTTCACACCAGGCTGCATCGGCGATGGCACCTGCGCGACAAGAGGACGGGTCAATATCACTGGTCTGATGGGAAGTGGCAGTGGCACTGGTCCTGCGCAGCCAGTATCGACCGAGTTGTGGCAGACGAACAATTTCGACAAATACGACGAGATTTATGTCGGCCGCATCGACATTCGAAGTGGAAACTTCCAGCCTGCTATCACGTTGTCGCCAGCGTCCGGCCAGACTGGACCGCTCACTGTTGTCGCTCAAAAGATTCGTTCAAATTTGAGAGTTTCCACCGGTGGCTTGAATGGCCTCTACGAATACAACCCCAACCTGGCTACGGTTCAGGATGACTTTTCAAGTTCCACCATCAACGCCGCTGGCATCGCACTTGACCAGTCTGCAACCATCAACGCTCTCGCTGCTGATGGCGAGACAGTCTTCGTTGCTGGCAACTTCTCTTCCGACACCTCTGCGGGCGTCTTCTCAATCACCGACAGAGCCAACGATTTGGGTGAAGGAGGACTGAACGGTGCAGTCGCTGCTGTCACGCTCAACAACTCGGCTTTGTATATGGCTGGCAGCTTCACTGGCACTCGAGGTGGCGAAACGACTGGTCTGTCAGGCGTGGCATCCTACAATGTCTCGACAAGCCGATGGGCCGCTCTTGGTGCGGGCGTCAATGGTCACGCACAGTTCGTGGTACCAATCCAGCTCAACTTGACCAACGATGAGCCGGAGCTTGCAATTGCCTTCAGTGGTAACTTCGACCGCATCAATGCCTTCGGCAACAACGAAGAAGTCACTGCCCGTGGTTTCGCTGTATGGATACCAAGTGCGAACAATTGGCTGAACAACATCAACTCCACTTCCGTCTACCTTCAGGGTGTCTTGACTGCAGGCGGTATGGTTCCAGGCAACCCTCCTGTGTATGCTGGTCAGGTCCAGTCCTTCACTCTGGGTACAAGTGGTGCATTCGAGCTGGCAGATGGCGGCAGCGATATTTCGCAATTCCCAGCAAGCATCAGACCGACACCCGAACAGCCTGCTGGTAACAATGCCAAGGTCAAGCGTGCTCTTGTCAGCAACACGACCACTGGCGTCGTCGCAGGCTTGTTCTACCGCGAGAACAACTTCAACCTGACCATCTACGGCGGTCACTTCACATCAACGGCAACTAATGGCTCCACGATCACCAACCTGGCTGTCGTTGACGGAGCAGACGACGATACCGTCACTGGCTTTGCTAGCGGCATCGATAGTGATTCTGTCGTTGCCGCTCTTGGTGCTACCGAGTCGATTCTGTTTGTTGGTGGCTCCTTGTCCGGCAATGTCAATGGCCGTGCCGTCAGCGGAATGATCGCATACGATCTGAGCACGAAAGACTACGCCAGCTCCCAGCCCGCTTCGCTCCAAGGCCCATCATCTGTCACAGTCAATGCTATCGCACCTCAACCAGACACTGACCTTGTGTATGTTGGTGGCGATTTCGAAAGTGCTGGTTCCTTCAATTGCCCAGCTCTGTGTGTCTATGACATCTCCAGAAGTCAGTGGGTCAGCCCTGGCGGAGCGGCACTTTCCGGCTCCGTCGCTTCCATGGCTTGGGTCTCTGATAGCCAGCTCGCTCTTGCTGGCAACCTGACTGTCGGTGGCAACACTAGCACTGTGGTCATCTATGACTCGACCGAGGACTCTGGCACTTTCCGAACCATCGATGGTCCGGCAGGCACACTCACTGCGATCACTTCTGGCAGCTCTGACGGCTCGCAATACTGGGTCGGTGGTGCCAATGCTGACGGGGAGCCATTGATTCAAAAGTATAATGGTTCATGGACTCCTCTTGAGCCTGGTCTGGGTGATGGCTCGGTGATCCAAGGGCTTCAAGTCTTCTCTACCTCACGCGACCATGGCCGTGCAGATCTTCTGGCACGTAATCATGTTCTCATGGTCCTCGGCTCCCTCAATGTCCCAGACTTCGGCAATGCTTCTGCGGCCATCTTCAATGGCACAGCCTGGACGCCATATGCCCTCACTGGTGCAAACACGGGCAGCGCCAGTCTTCGCAGCGTCTTTGTCGAAAACCCGGCCAACTTCTTCACGAGTGGCAGTAAGTTCTTCCTCTTGCACGATCATTGACTACAAACACTAACATCAACCGCAGGAAACTACCTCGCCCTCGGATTCATCGTCCTCATCGGTCTCGCGATCTCGCTCGGCATCATCTTCCTCCTCGTCCTGCTCGGCCTCTTCGTCGAGCGATACCGACGCAAGCGCGATGGCTACGTCCGCGCTCCACAAGTAATACCGCAAGACAAGTTCACGAACATGAGCAGAGTGCCACCGGAGCACCTGTTTGGCAGCATGAACCCGAACAATCGACCTCAGCTTTGAGCATGACACGAGCGCGAGATCGATGACGAAGTGACGACCATTTCCTTAGAAGATTTCAACATTTATATACCCGGCATAGCAAGGGCTGTGCTACCACTGCTGCGAATTGCTCACATGGATGAGCGCGCGGCCTTTTTCTCTCGAGTCTGCGCCCGCGGAGCGCTTTTCGACACTTTCACCTTCTCGCATTGACGAGCATGGAGTTCTGTCTACTTTGACTTTTTTCAGAATGAGGTATCCTTTCCCCTCTTGTTGGCATATGCCTTGCATACACATGCCCGCCCGAGGACTTTTTTCAAGCCGCAAAGGACGGGTTCGAGCCCAGAGCAGCAGCTGCAGCACCGAGCGACATCACGACAAGTGGAGCATCGACCTCTTCATTCTTCTTCATTCACGCGACCAAGCATTCTGCGAGCGGCTTTTTCGATTTCATCAACATTTTTGAAGCGAATATAGACTACTACTTCTGGCGAGCCTAAAATCGCCGTGTAATGTCTGATTTGTACGAACGTGAGAGGAGGAGTATGGTTTGGGGACGAGAAGGAAGAGAAGTGCGGCAGAGGGGAAGATGCGATTATTGGGGGCTTCTTGTATGATCCTAGACTGGATATGCGATTGTATTGTAAGAAGTTTAATTGGGGAACGTATTCGAGCTGAGGCTTGAATGTGAAGTAAGCACTATGGAGTGTGTTGTCTATCAAAAGATGTAGTAGTGTAGCTTGTGTGATCAATGGAAGGAATGGTAACAATACGTTGTGCCCTTTCTTCACATTCATGCGAGCTCTCGAGCCGCAGGCTTCCTGTCCCAACAGGCACTCAAATCTATATTGAACAGCTCATTGCCTCGACATCAAAGAGCACGTGGGCATCATGCAAATGAGCATCTCAGCCTTGTCGCTTGGCGCTTCGGCGAATGCATGCCGCATATCCAGGGTCCACATCCGCGTACAGTAAAGGTGTCAGTTACGGATCGCAGCCAAAGAAATCTCGCGAAGAAGCAGCCTCGCCGTGCAACACCCGACTATCCTTCGCAATCCGATTTCCTCGTCAGCTCGGTCGCACAAGTGGACAATTGATGCCCCTGAGCTTCTCAATGCCTTTCTCTTCGTAGCACGCGCTCTCATTCTTCCTTCGCTCTCTTTGTTCCACGCTGTCGAGGCTGGACGCTTCATATCTGGTATCTTTGCGATTGCGCACTGCCATATCTTCACATTGAGGACTTAGCTCTAAGATTACATTCCAAGCTTCTTTGAGTAGATCTACCATCTACCGACCGGCACAATGCCGCTCAAGTCGCGCTTCACGCGCATGGACGCCTTCACAAAGACCGTCGAAGATGCACGAATACGTACGACCTCTGGTGGGGTGGTCACATTGGCCTCACTGCTTATCATCCTATGGTTGGTGTGGGGCGAATGGGCAGATTACAGAAGAGTGGTAGTGAAGCCAGAGTTGATCGTGGACAAGGGAAGAGGCGAGAAGATGGAGATTCACCTTAACATCACGTTTCCGCGAGTGCCATGCGAGCTGCTCACGCTGGACGTCATGGATGTGAGTGGTGAGGTGCAGGCGGGTGTTATTAGCGGTGTGAACAAGGTCAGACTGAGCCCGGAGAGCGAGGGAAGTAAGGAGATTGAGATCAGGTCGTTAGATCTGTAAGTGCGAGATCAGATCTGCAGTGAGCTTGACTACTCGACTAACAATGGCATCGTAGGCACTCAGAAGACGCGATTCACCTCGACCCCAATTACTGCGGTGAATGCTACGGCGCACCATCACCACCAAACGCACAAAAGAAAGGCTGTTGCAATACCTGCGACGAAGTGCGCGAAGCCTACGCCAGCATATCATGGTCGTTCGGTCGCGGCGAGGGCGTCGAGCAGTGCACACGCGAACACTATGGCGAGCGACTCGACGCACAACGCAGAGAAGGATGTCGCATTGAGGGAGGCATCAGAGTGAACAAGGTGGTGGGCAACTTCCACTTTGCGCCTGGCAAGTCCTTTAGCAACGGCAACATGCACGTGCATGATCTGGAGAACTACTTCAAGGATGAGGCATCGCACAGCTTTACGCACTATATCCATCAGTTGAGGTTTGGATCGCCAATCCCAGATAGCGCACTCAAGGCAATGAGCGGCGCAGGAGGTGTGTGGACGAACAATCACATCAACCCGCTCGACGGCACGGAGCAGCGCACAGACGAGAAGGCATACAACTACATGTACTTCGTCAAAGTGGTGTCTACAGCTTATCTGCCGCTGGGCTGGGAGAAGTACAAGACGGGCAGCCACGTTTTGAACGATTTCGAAGGCGGTATCGGCTCCACCAATCGTGGAGAATATGGCAGCATCGAGACGAATCAGTACAGCGTCACGAGCCATAAGAGAAGCGTTCATGGTGGGACGGACGAGAAGGAAGGTCACAAGGAGAGACTGCATGCGCGAGGCGGCATTCCTGGTGTCTTCTTTTCTTACGTGAGTTCATTCGGGGCGATTAGGAAGCGAACAGAGACTAATGCCATGTGTAGGACATCTCACCTATGAAGGTGATTAACAGAGAAACGAGGTCGAAGACATTCACTGGCTTCTTGGTCGGTGTATGTGCCTGCATTGGTGGCACGCTGACAGTCGCCGCAGCTGTGGACAGGATGCTATACGAGGGACACAGGACGGTAAAGAAGATGCACCAGGGCTGAATGCAATCATGCAGCAGGATTGATGATTTCTTGAAGATATCTATGCATGGTTTGACGGCGTTTAATGAGCAAGTAGCAGAGAGCGGGAGCTCACAGTCGATGTGTATTCAGATTTCTGGTATACCACAAATCCATTTTGGTACCCACAACACATTCGACGGCAAGCGTTCTTGGACATTGAATTCAAAGTGAGGACAGTTGGTGATCGTGAATCAAAAGCTGGTATCATTGTTCAAAAGCAGTGTTCTATGTGGATCCCCAACTAATCATCGCCATGCATTTCTGACACCTTCCGGGTTCAGTCTAGATTATAATCGTTCTCTCCAGTAGAGACAGTGGTATCATGTTCCATCCAGCAAGCGCCATACCATCTCATATCATGCCCGACCCCACCTGAGCATAATTTCTCATGAACAGGTTCACCGAATTGGCGAATGTAAATTGTAACACCGCGTGTGTATAGCCATGTGACTCAGCCAACACTCGAAGGAGGCGTATTGATCGGGCTCTTGCGCCCACTTGCGCTCCCATCGTTCGTAGACATGTCCATTGCATCGTTGGAGAACCCACTGAAGGCACTCGTGCTCGTCACGCGCGACAGGCTCAAAGACATGCCCGCTGGCGGCGCGTCGCCCATTTCTTCGTCCTTGAACTCCATGTGCACACCTCTCTGTGTGGATACCGACGATGGACTCGACCTGATCATGGCGGACCTGTCCGGGACGCCAGCATTGCTGACTTGGGTCTGCGCAAGTGCAGGCTTCTCGGCGAGGTTCTTGAGCATGGACCGTGATGTGTCAAGCATTTGAACGGCATACTCGAGGAACTCGGCACGCTCACTGCTCACGCTCAGAGTCCACCTGTACTCGCGCAGACGCATGCGGTAGAACTCTGCTTCTTCTTTTGCGGGTGCTGTTGCCCACAGCAGACCGCCGAATGTGCCGATGAGCGTGAAGTTGATCTTTGAGGGAAAGTACCAGAACGCTTGAAGGTGCTCTGGTCTGAGGCGGTTGACAAAATCCATAGCAGAGATGAGGCGTGTCTTGGCGGCTGAACGGCAGATGTATGATAGGTAGGGGTCGGATGCTGAGTCGCTTAATGATTGGACAATGCGTCGATGAAGGGTGATTTCTGTCGCGAAGTATGCGAGATGGAGAAAGCCAGTTGAGGACAGCTTCTTAGCAGTGACGTTGTCCATGCGGAGGGGAGTTGGCAGCTTTGCGAACCAGTCCTTAAGCTTGATCTGAACGGGCTTGGCTCGCTCCAAGATGAGTCGCGTGGAGTTCTTGCCAGCGTTGGCGAAGTCTGAGATCGCAGCTTGGGTGTAGAACGTATCCATGATTTCGGCCATGATCGATGTCAGGTTGATCATCTGGGTGAAGAGCAGCAATCCTTGCTCGATGTCGTCCTTCTCCTCATCAGTCTCGTTTGCGAAATTTGGATTCGTCTGCGCGTCTTCGGTGACGTCTGCTTCGGACATGGCTTTGACTGCCCAATTTGCGCCAAAGATGTGCGATGGACGACCATGAATGAGTGAGCTCCATTTGTCCTGCATGTACAAGGCCCAAGCGATGCGCTTCCTGATCCCTCGCTCCCACAGTGGTATCGACCAAGCAGATGAATCGAGATGTAGACCAAGCTCCTGCCCGATAGCAACCAGCTGGGTTGTGAGACTCCAAGAATCAGCTTCTGGCCGTTGAAGCAGCAGCAGGCCAGCCTGCACGGTAGACAACTTCGGCCGCTGCATGGCAGCACTGAGTGTCCTTGAAGCTATAGACTCTAGCTGGTGAATGTCCGGCCGGGTTTTGCTCACTAGATTGGGATCATGTGACCACCAGTTGAGTGCCAGTATGTACATGCCAGCAAGTAACGGTGGCGAGACATTGTGTAAGCTCGTTCGAAATCGCTCAAGGAAGACATGCTTTTGCACGATCGGAAATGACGGGTGGACGACCTTGAAGTACAAGTCTACCAAGGCAGGACCGTGAGGCCCGACAATGCGACTGATCTCGTTGATTGCATCTTGATCAGATCCGTACTCATTGGCCTCGTCGTCAGAGACCATGATGAAGGTCTCCTGCTCGTTGACTTTTCGGAGCGTTCCGACGGATAGAATGCTCTCTCCACGGGAGTCGAATCGCGACAGGCCCACTAGGACAGGGTCGAACGGAGATGTCAGGCCAATGTATCGAGAGTGACGACTGCGCTGAAGACCCAAGGTCTCGCCCAGGACATGATCTTCCACGTGCGCCGGCGGTCCGCGATGTGGACTGCAGAACACCGGCCTTGAATTTGGAGCCTTTTGAGGTGGCAGCTTTGGGGTAACAATCGGATCGACAGATCTATGATATGCATCAGTATGATGAGCACGTGCGGGTGTTAAAATTTTTGTATGCACAACAGCCTGAACTGGCAGGCACACCCTGCATGGGGTACAGCGCAGGTAAACTACATACCGTTTCTTGGGGCTTCCTCCGTCCTTCTGTTTGTCAGCGTCTCCCGTGACTTTTCTCTTCCGCGGCTGAGGATCTTGCACAAATGTGCACTCTTGTTTGTGGAACTCGCAGAGCACGCACAGTACCGCTCCTTCGTGGATGACGCAACGAGACTTTCTTCTCCTGCAAGCGTCGCAGGGACGTTCCCTCCGCGGCCTGTTGTTGGGCACCCCGGAAGATGATGTAGGCTTTCCTTGAGGCAAATTTTCCTTGCCTGACATGCGTCGTTTTGCCTGTGGTCGAGCAACGGCGATGGACACTGGACTGTTGGTGGTGGGACGTGGTGGCATAGCCGGCTGGATAGCCACTGCCATGGTGATCTAAGAATCGGAAGCTAGTCTACACGGGCGGACTCTTTGATCCAGTCTACCAGCGTGGGCCGTCAACTCCACGGAATGTTCGAGGTTGGAAGAGATAACGGCTCCTTGGATCGGCGATACCTAGGACGCTAGCTGCAGCAAGCTGGCTATCGAAGGCTGTCCAACAAAGCAGTGCTGTGTGGGATATCCGTGGTTGCTATCCGGCAGTGAACTTGGTCGAGGCTGACAATGAACCTCGACAAGTCACACGACAGCGTCGTGACCGGATTGGCTAGATGCAGCAAGGCTCTCAGATAAAGTACTTGGCTTATCAGAGCGCTAGGTGAGAAGATGGATTCGAGTAAAATTGATGACTTGCACCGGAGGGGTAAAGACAAGAGGGAAAAGCAACCTCTAGCAAGAGCGATTTATGTAAACTCCAAGCAGCGATATCTCGAGGTTCAAGGACCACTTAGACCGCCTGCGAGGGCCTGCAAGAGAATGAGATAGTCGATCGCCTTTGGGGTCATTGAAGGTTCGCTTTCTCGAGTGACTTTGATACGCGCAGTGAGCTCGGAGGAGAAACCAGGACTGACCAAAGATTATCTAGATTATCTGAAGATTTTAGGCTCCTGTCATGGTGAGAGGTTGTCGCTGCTGATGTCGCACGTCAAAGTAATAATCCGGCAATGATGAGATGTATTTGAGGCTGGTCCCGTCGCGCAAGCCAAAGGGCGCTATACCCCTTCGAAAAGCCATAACGTAAGAAGTCGTTAGCGAAGAGATAAGAGTACCACGAGCCAATAATGAACAGCGATGCAATGTCTTCACCTAAACGTTTCCTAAGACTTTCCTGCGACCCTGGCGTTCTAAAACCGTCAGACTTGAGATCGTCTTGGAATTGGTGGTCTCTGGCGTTGGCAGTGCCATAAGGTGCTAGGCACGAGGCCGCCGATCGCAAGTTGCAACGGAGAGAACGCCTTGAGCGATCCGCAATGATGCGGCTCTCGAGCAACTGACCTTACATGATGCTCGATTCATAGCTTTCGTATCCTTCTGTAATGAACCCTCATAGAGTCTGTCAAGTTGCGGAGCAAGGATCAAATCTGCAATCGCTTTATATTGATCTCTATGATTTGCACTACGATCCTGCAACACATGCCCGGTGTTGCTGCGCTTGTGATAATCACAGCATGGAGTTTCAGGCAGCCGGATCATCCCGACAGCCATTGAATGTCCCTGGCTTATTCAGCAATCGTGCGTCAACCTGAGAGCGCACTCCTTGCCCATGTCGTGCATACAATTCAATCCGCAAACCACGTCCTCATTCTCTTCGGACCCTTGAAGACGGCGGCCTGCAGTCCACCATTTAGACTGCACGCCGGGAGCGATCACCAAATAGGTACCTGGCTCCGTATGTTGATGCAAAAACGCCCTTTCAACGCCCAGCACAGATGACAGAGATGACTTGACGGCCCAGAATGAAGGCTGAGAAGACCTGGATCGAGTGACCAACCGAAGGTCTCGCTCAGGCTGCTACGAACGCGCCCGGTGTCGGGGCTGCGACCTGAGCAACAGGCTGACCGGCCTCCTGCGCTGCTCGTTCGCGAGCAATTCTAGTCATTCGATCGAGCTCGCACTCTGCAACCATGTAGTACGGAGGAGGTGGTGCTTCACTTTTCTTCTGAGCACGAGTGATCTTCCGAGGTGGTATAGCGCGAACGGGCTCTGCTGATTCCCACCAGAACGCACGATTGCAGTGTGTGCACCACATCTAACCATTAGTTAGAACAAATCTGACATTGTGCCATGAAAGACTCACCGAGGGGCAGCCGCCATCCTTGATGACAGCAAGCGAACAGTGTGGGCATCGTCGAGCTCCCTGCTTCTGCAGGTTCTTCAACGCGTTCAGCTCCTCCTTCGACTTCGCATCGTCAACATTTGCCCAGCGATATTCACTGCAGGTCTGCCCGGCGTGCCATTCGGCCTCGCATGACACGCAGTAGTGCATCTCGCAGTGTACACATTGGACCTAACCACTATCAGCATCGGAGCGCAGAAACTTGGCAACCAACTCACATGTGGGAAGCCTGCCGTGTTCGTCTCAATCAGAGCAATCTTTCCGCACTCTGCATTAATACACTGCTTCAACTGTCTGTTGGTCCGCGACCAGGTCTCGAACAATTTCTCTGAGTAGGCGGCAAATTCCTCTTTGGACAGGAATTTTGCGACGTAGTCGGTGGAATCCCAGATCATGTTGCAATTTTCATCAGGACATCCAAGGCGCTCCGGACCTTTCAGATCGATGCTGGCGACAAGCGTAGCGCCGATGCAGGTGCGGCAGACCGGTCCAGCTTTGTTCTGCCTATTGTTGACGGTCAAATGATCGAGGCAACGGGCCGGCACATCTCCAGGGGGCGCTCGCCACCAAGGAACATTAGACTTGGGCTTTGGAGGGCTCTTGACAAAGTCTTCTATCGGCTTCTCTTCGATGCAGATACGACATATGGCAATCTTAGGTCGAGGCTGTCGTGGCGTCTTCGGGTTCGTAGCGCTTCGTGCCTTCTTCTTGCGAGTAAGAGGGTAGTCCTCCTTACTGCCTCGCCTGCGTTTTCGCGAAGTTGTAGCTCTGGGAGCTTGTGTCGGTTGAACTGCATCGGCAGACGCATTGGCATGTGCTCGTCTGCCTCGGGAGAGAGGAATCGCATTCCCTGCACAGTCGCGACACGTAACTAGTACATGATGGCCCTCTGCATGCTGAGGAAAGTCTTGAACAACCTTGCGAGCATTGCAAACTGCACAGCGATGACGAGTGACGGCGATATCGTCAGCAGCAGCATCATCAAGCTGACCGGACATGACCGTGTCGACGGGCGAGACTCGGCGCTTGCGCGAAATAGGTGTCCTGATTGTGCGCATGTTTGGCGACGAAGTTGCGAGCGACTAGCACAAATCCACAAAAATGTAGCTGGAGTCGGGATTTTGTGCAACAAGCAAACGCAGTGGGAAAGATATGTAGTGATGAGAGGTGACAGGACGCGGACCTTGTGAGTCGCTCAGCCTTGTCTGGTGGCTTGGTTGCCTGGCTGTTGGCTAGAGTCCTGCAAGTAGTGCGACTGCAGCCTACAAATGTCAGCTCCACTGACTTATTGACTTCGAAGCCTGCAAGACAAGCACTGTGTTTGGAAGACACGTTAATCTTTGGTGGTGGGGTCATGAAGTTCAATCGAATCAGGCTGCCTCCCACACTAGCGCCAAAGTCATGTGACCGCAGCCTAGCATCGAACTTCAAGTTATGACTCGGCTCGTTCTCTCCCTCAAGGTTAAGACAAGACATTCTAGATCAGACGCGAGATGGGTTCTGATGTGCTACAAGCTCTCTGATTGAGTATTGTTCGATTTCATAAGAAGTGTTCCTTTTGCAGAACACCGTAAAAACAGCCACCCATGTAGAGCTTGCCAATAGCATTGTCGTACGTACACATCATCATTCTCCAATAACATATGTACATCCGCTACTTCCCATCCAGACTTCATGTACTCGTCCGGCATCAACGTCGACTCTGGCGCCCCTAGTGTAGGTCTCCTTCGTGGGCGATGCGTCCCTTGGATACGTGATCGTGAGCTCGCCAGCAGTGATCAAGTGCGTCGTTAGGCCTCCATGGGAATGTGGCGGATAGTGGGCATTGCTGAGGATGTTAGCTTTCTTGTTACGATCCAGAAGTCATGGTTCAACACATACGGACCATCTGTCCAGGTGAAGACATGTTTAAACCCCCATTCTCGGACTGTCGCTTCCGGATTCTGGAGTTCTGCCACCGAAGTATTCATTGTAGCTTTCAACTTTATATGAAGTGAAACATCTTCCGAGTTTGCCAGCACTGGTCAAGACGCTGAGGTGACGGCTCAAATATCTGGATGTATGATGTCAGAGGCTAGTTCAGCCCTACGGTGCGCGAAAGCACGCGACTTGCGCTTTCCAGGGTCAATGCTTGGCAGTAAATATGCTGCTTCAAATTCGGCAGGTGCATTGTTCTGACTCTCCAACATTCCTGTACCTTTGGCTGCTTCGACTGCTGAAGCAATTGAACTTTCTCATGATCCATGTCGATGGGTTGATTTTGTGCCAAACATTGGTCAAGCACAGCCACATATGCTTCCCTGATTGTACGACCGACACCGCCCTGCTCCTGGGCTAGTTAGCTGCTGAGCTGTTCATCTGCAGCCGGATTTCCTCACAGCTTCGACCGTCGAGATCTGCTGTACTGCTCAAGATGTCTCGATCGGATAAGCTGACGAGCAAGGTGGCCGCGATATCAGCCAAATTGGCTGGCGGAGGTGTCACTAAATATGCTGACCCTGCCAAATTCAACATCGAGAAGTTCGAACTTCCTGTGCTTGATGGCCTGAAGGAAGCTCACAAGCAGCTCAATGTCAAAGATCAGTCCTTCGATGACTATCTTCGATTGATGGCTACGGAGGAGTCCAACGCCATCGGGGCTGCTGCGGAACAAGATCTCGCCCATCCTCTGTCAAACTACTTCATCTCATCCAGTCATAACACATACCTTACCGGTCACCAGCTCTACGGCAAAGCAAATGTCGATGGCTACAAGAATGTGAGTTCCCACAATTTCTATGCAGCTTCTTGCTCACATTTCATAGGTTCTGCTTCGAGGTTGTCGGTCGGTCGAGATCGACGTATGGGGTAAGTTCATTATTGCAGTGTAGACGCGATGGTGCTGCCGTAGAGACGAGGAGCTAAATCTGATGTCTCGATTGTCATATGCTGACATCACGTGCCCTAGATGGCGAACCTCCTTCATCTTCAGAATCATCAAGCGACGAGGAGCAACCACCACCACCTCCTAGCAACGGCAAGCCAACGAGATGGAGGGCTACAGAGCGCGTCGAGCCGGTCGTTGTCCATGGTCAGACAGAGAGTCGATTGATATGGCTTGTCAGCTAATCGATTCAAGGGTATACTGCCACCAAAGATGTCTCGTTCCGCAGAGTATGCGAGACAATACGCGACAATGCATTTGTGACCTCAGATCTGCCTGTTGTTGTCAGCTTAGAAGTCCACACTTGCCATGAGCAGCAGGAGTTGATGGTTGAAATCATGGAAGGGACATTTGATGGTTTATTGGTCGATGCTGACGCCGCGGACGACTCCAAACTACCAACACCCGCTGAACTCAGGGGGAAAGTTCTTATCAAGGTCAAATACTCCCCTCCCGCCGCTCCGAGTACCGAAGACGATGGAGGCATCGAGAAAATGCCGTCCGGAAGCACCGTGCGATCAGATGACGACGACTCTGGGACACAGGCACAGAAACCAAGCAAGATCATCGCTGCATTGAGCAAGCTTGGAGTCTACACACGCAGCTACAGTTTCAAGTCCTTCAACCAACCAGAAGCAAGCATGCCCACGCATATCTTCTCACTGTCAGAAGGAGCTTTGAGCGAGGCCCACAAGACTGACCCGCAGGCACTTTTTGACCACAACAAAAAGTACTTCATGCGCGCATACCCGCGCGGTACTCGCATTTCTTCATCGAACTTGGATCCATCGCCGTTCTGGCGCGCCGGCGTACAGATGGTGGCCTTGAACTGGCAGAGAATCGACACAGGCCTTATGCTCAACGAAGCTATGTTTGCGAACACGGGCGGATGGGTGCTAAAGCCTGAAAGCCATCGGAGCGCTGCATCTTATGCTGGCGAGCCAAAAGGGAAGGGTTCGAGTTTTTCAGTCCAGTTCATTGCAGGCCAAAACATAGTGCCGCCCGAAGGCGTGGAGCCCAAAGAACTGAAGCCGTACATTAAATGCGAGCTGCATGCAGAGATTCCCAACGAGTGGGAGAAGATCACAGACGGGAAATCCAAATCCGTGGACGAGTTCAAAGAGAAGATCAAGCCAGTCAAAGGTGTCCATCCAGACTTCAAGGGTCAAACTGTCGCGTTCTCACAGCTCCCATCCCTCACTCCTGAACTTAGCTTTGTCAGGTTCGTACGCCTATGGTCGGTATGAGCGATGATCAAGCTGATCAAGGATGCACCTTAGGTTCAAAATGATGCACGACAGACTGGTCAAAGACCCATTGGTTGCTTGGAATTGCATCCGGCTGGTGAGCATAAAAGATTCTTTTGTTGAGGCAACCCATAACATTTTGCAGGATCGACTGAAACCCGGCTATCGATTTGTCCACCTGTTCGATGCCAAAGGGCTACAGACCAAGGGCATTATCTTGGTCAACATCAAGTATAATTGGCAACTACGCGAGCAGATGGGTGCACAGCAAAATTTGCCCATCCGCTGACCAGAGGACATTCGGCGAACGACATGTTATGATGCTCCATGACCCACTTTAGACGACAAGCCCAATACCCATTATGTCAACCTCTTTAGAATTTGTCGCACCAGAACTGATCTCCCCAATTTTGTTTGTCGAATTTGATGCTGCTCCGTTAATCGGACCATTACTCGTGGAGCCTGGTGATCAAGATGTACGACTCGGCAGACCACAAACGTGTGCCATGGCTCTCGCAGCACCAGAAGCTCTCAGGGCCCGATCTCGGTACAACTCGAGGCTGGTGATTTGGAGTTTGTGACATGGTTGAAATGAGAGCAGTCCGCATTCCCAAGCAATCAGATATCCGAACCCACATGCGTGCGCACCTGCGGCTAGCTGCATGTTTCCAAGCTGGGAGTCGAAAAATAAATAGTGCTAACAAGGTGACAAGGGCAACGATGGGCGAAAGATACATGCAAAGCGTACTGAGGGTCGAGTTCAACACGGGCGATGCCGACCAAGAGCGCGAGAGTGGCGAGCCCCTTGCAGAGTGGATGGATGATTTCGGACTGACTTCCGAGAACCATGAAAGTGCCTTACGCCTGAAGAATTCCTTCGGAACCCTGGCTGACCCGATCACCGGGTTCTCGCGCCGTCCCGTTGGAAGAGCCGCCAGATGTCAGTCGTGCTACGTGACCACGTAGCTTGGGCGCGAGCTCGAGCTCGAGTCCAACCATTGTACGCATGTCTAGCTCACGAGACTGTGCACCTCTGTGCAAAGTTGCCCGCAAGCGAGCTGAATTGATGCAGCTGCTCAGGCATTCCCCGTTACCCACTTTGGAAGCGCTACTAGCTATCAAGTTCGACCATAGTTGGTGAGGTGCCAATGCTTGGACGCATCGGAGCAGCGATGGCGATGCTGATCGTGGATGAAAGAAGGCCGTGGCTACGGGACGCCCCACTGAGCATGGAGGTTCATTTCTCAAATTGGTACATGTCCCGTATTTGCAGGATGCCGACCTTACCTCGCTACAGCACGAGCTTGTGTCTGCGGGCGAAGCCTCTTCAGCGTGAGCAATGCAGCTGAAGTGCAGCAAGGCGATGCTGGCATCCGGATCAGCGGCATACCTAGCTTGCTTGGAAGCAACGACGGGGACGGCGGAGTGTGTGACGGGAAAAGTGCCAATTGCAAGCGCGACTCCTAACAGATCGACTGCGTAGACGGGCTTTGGACGCTGCTCATACTCAAGCAAGATCTGCGTTAACTCATGGCGGAGCCGCAACACAAGCAGCATCAAGCCTTGCTACACAGTTCCGAAGTATAAGGGGGGAGCATGAACGGACTAGCACCCCCTTCTTATCGATAAGGCTGTTATAGGCCTTAGCTCTGTTACTCCTAGGAAAAGCTGCTTTAATAGACGTATTATTATTAAATTTAGTAGTCTATATTCTTAATTTACTACTATAATACCTAGTAAATATTAAAATTAAATCTCCTACTATAATCCGACGTATTCTTAAGGATAGTACCTCTCTAAACGTAAACGAACTAAGATCCTAACCTTATACTACTATATATAGTAGAATAAATATAAGGTTAATAATAAAAGTATAAGATAGCTCCTAGATCTAGGATAATCTCTAGCCTCTTCTTTAGAGGGGCTAGAGATTAGAGTATATTTATAGATTATATACTATCTACGTAATACCCCGACTCCGCGCTAGGTCTATACTAGATACTTTTATAATTATCTCCTTCTCTATAGCGATATCTATATTGATAATAGATATATAAAACTAATATACTCTAAGCTCTAAATAATAATAGCGAGTAATAAT
>AZYM01000328.1:0-109458 GCA_000611715.1 Scolecobasidium constrictum UM 578 | reverse complement strand
GTTGCAGCCGCGCGACAGACACTGAATGGCAAGCTTAACCTTAACCCGAGACCGCACACAATAATATAGTTCTAGTATAGTAAGTTCGCTATTTTCTTACTTAGAGCTTTATTATTAGAGTTATCGTTCTCTCTTTCTTTATTATTCCTATACGTTCCTTGGCTGCTCGATACGTCCTTCTCTTTAATACTAAGTTTCTTACCCTTTATCCTCTTTACGATTATACTTAGTATAGCCTTTATCTCTCCTATCTTACGGTCGAACTCGTCCTTTAAAACTAGGTTAACTTTTACTTCCTCGCGTCCTAGACCCTAATTTTTAAATAGCTCTAGATTCGTAATCTTAAAGGATCCTATAGGTATAGTAGTTACACTCTTAGTATCCTCGCTTAATATAGTAGTACTCTAGTATCTAGAGTATTAGGGACCTTTACTAAAGGAATCCGCCTTCTTAGATTTTATATTAGTAGCTTTAGTCGATATCGCCTCTACTCTCTCTATTAATTAAGTTCTCTCTTCGCCTTCTTTTTTCCCGTCGCTCTTCTCTCTCTCCGCGTATTCTTCGTCTTTCTATATACTCTATTCCCTTTAACCCTTTTCCTCGCCTTAGGGTTAAATCGATCTACTCCTTCTCTATCTCTAAGAGCTAGTTCTAACTCGTATTCGTATATTCGTTACTTTATAATCCGGCCTTATAGCCCCGCGGTTCGGTCTTAGTAACCTTATATCTAACCTTATAGTCTCGTAGTTCGATCTTAGTAATCTCTTATAGTTCGGTCTTAGTAACTTTATAGTAGCTAGATATTCGCTTCGTATCTCGGCGCCGTTTTCTCTCTTATTTATTTATCTTATAATTTCGCTTCCGATTAGCTTCTTACGTTATAAGACTTACTTATTCTAAAGTTTTCTAGTAGTACTAGGTACCTTAAAAGCCTTAGTCTTTCTTCTCTCGTTCTTCCTCTTATATATAATTCCTAGGCCTCTCGTTAGGCGCTATTTATAAAGTATAAAGGTATATCTATCTCTAAGTCGGCTAGGTCTTACGCTAGCCTCTCTAGCTATAGGAGGCTATTATTAAGTCCTAGAACCATACTCCGATAATAGGAGTAGAATAAGATAAAGAATAGCGTAAAATACTCTTAGGAATATATATATCGATTTTAGTATCTCCCTTTTCTTTCTTAGTCCTAGAGCTACTTTCTAGACGTTAGAGCCTAGCTCCTAGAATAAGAGTAGCCCTCCCGCTTCTAGACTAGCCTTATTCTTAACTACGTAAATACCTTATATATTCCTATTCCTTTCTCTAACTACGAGAGGACTATAAGTGCTCCTAGATACGTCTCCGATTATGGGAGAGCCCTCCTATATACTCTCACACTTTACAATATTAGAGTATATAATATTTCTAATCGACTACTATAGTAGTTAGAGACGTATTATAGAATTACCCACTAAAGTAGTATAACTATAGCCGTCTCGTAACTAGAAAGCAAGACCAATAGTATAAGATGGATATTTAATAATAAGATTCAAGCGTATAGAGTAGAGTGGAATCAAGTCGTACGTCTTCGTTTAGGAGTATAAATGGAATACTATCTCTATAGGAGATATCGTCCAGATAATAGAGGTAGCCGCGGTAATAACGATTATAGCGATAACGCTAGCAGTCGCGTATTCGAGCTCAATAAGATCTCGTTCGGATTATAGAACCTCTCGGTGGCAGCCTATAAGCTTCATTTCGGGTAGGTACGTACTTCGTTTCCGTCGAGAAGTTGACCATAGAGAAAGCGATTATAAAAACGCCGATGTACTGCCGCCCCTTTGGCTTGCTGCGGAGGGTGGCGCGAAAGCAGATACATCTCCACTTCGCAAGTGACCTCGCCAGATGCCCTTCATGAATAGTGCAGGCGCAATGCAATCTTTGGTCATCGCCAAAATTCGTTGACCCTCTGAACATCCCCCATCATGACCAAACGCTCCAATCTCTATGGAGCAAGCATGAAGGAACATAGATTGCCGATCTTGAAGTCAGAGGCGCTTAAAGACTCGAGATTACTTAAAATCCCGCGATGAAGATGAGACGCAGCGTCGCGCGCAGGCGAACATACTTCTCAGTTGATGAGACCCATGCTGGTGCGAAAGGAGAGCTTGCGCGGTTGTGAGGATGCCTTGATGTGGCGCTCTCGTGTGGCTGGTGCCTTCACGGCCAGACCGCGGCAAGCTCTTCATTGCGTCACCGAGCAATCACTGTCTGAGACCTTGGAAATTGGGCCACCTCTCAACTTCTGCTGTAGAAATCCCATCCGACCATGAAAGCGCTCTCCTGAAGTATTCGACTGACATCTCCCCACCATGGCCACCCAGCGCAAACCCACGACCCGCTCCGACACCTACAAACTCGCCAACGGTGCCTCGATACCAGACGACGTCAAGGACATGCGACATCCTTCACAGGCCTCACCTTTCCTGCCCACGAAGCTTGAGACGGCACTCCTCCTGATTTACCCAGCAACTCTCGTCCTCGGCTCTATCTTCTCCGTTCTCGCTCCGCACGTGTCGCAATCCCGCGGCGACTACAACCCGGCATACCAATCGTACTACCCCCCTTCGTCTGCACCGAGCTATTTCGCGCAAAAGAGAAACGTGTTCAATGTCTTCTTCGTGAAGCGAGGCTGGTTCTGGACCACGGTCGCGTTCTTTGCTTTCATTTTCACACACCCATCGCACGGCGCGCCACTCCGTCCATATCTCACACGCCGAAGAATACAAGCAATTGCACGATGGGCGCTCGCAACGACGACTTGGATCTTCGTCACGCAATGGTTCTTTGGTCCAGCGATCATCGACCGCAGCTTCAGATGGACAGGCGGCGCATGCGAACTTCTTGCAGATCCTGATGTCCGCGCCGAGATGAGCAAGACAACCGAGTACTTCACAGCAAAGGCATGCAAGGCTGGAGGAGGACGATGGACTGGCGGACACGACATCAGCGGACACGTGTTTCTACTCATCCTCGGCAGCGCACTTCTCTGGATGGAAGTGCTACCCACTATCCTAAAAGCATCAGGTCTGCACGAGGAGCGACGAGTCCGTGTTGGCAGTGGGAAGGTGGTCAAGACACGGAGCATTGTCGACGGCACCGTCAAAGACACTATGGACGTACCAATCTCACAGCAAGAGGAGCAGTACACCAAGCTCACAGTGAAGGTCATCGTCGGCATTGTTGCGCTCATGTGGTGGATGTTGCTCATGACTGCTGCGTTCTTCCACACTTGGTTCGAAAAGTTTACAGGATTTGTCGTTGCATTCCTTGGTGTTACTATTATCTACCTTTTGCCTCGGGGGTTGCCTCAATTGAGAGCAGTCGTTGGGATGCCTGGGCTGTGATGTGAGGTAGAATTGGCATAATAGCATATATCTTCTCCTCGTTCGGTCTGATCACCGATCCGGCGCATTTTGGATGCGAAATCCCTATTGCAAGCTTTGCAACATTTCGCAAGTCAATAATGAAGTTCTCGACGTTCTGGAGACGCACGCATTTCTCGGCTTGACCAGCGTGAGAGAAGTATCTCAGCATTTCCCCTTACGCCAACGAGTCCAGCCTTTCGTCGACACTTGTGCAAGTCGTGTCCTTCCGAGAACTGTTCTGATGGCTATGAAGGGCATGTCTGGTATCCTGACTGATCAGGCCACACCCCTGGTCCAGCAGTAGTTGCTCCATAACCAGGGTAAACATTGCGACCTTTGGATTGTCAACGCACCACTGGCTCTGCCATGGGCAACTTCCAACTCCTCAGATCATCCCGAATCTCTAACTCGTCGTATTCGTTCGTTGATCTCATTGCACCATTCTCTGCCTCGCCACCCATCTGATGCTCTTGCTGTTCAAATCCACCTCGACCTCTGATTCCACTAGGTCTTTCGTTTCGTGATCCATGCAAGTTCTCTTTGGAATGCCTCCTCGCATCCATTCGACTCCGCGAGAAGAATAGATTCGGCTTCGCACTCTTCTTTCTCGAATGACCATGATTGCCATGCCCATCATCTTCAGGCGCTCTTGCATCTCCCGAGGTGTTTCCACTCGCCTGCGGCTTCGACAACCACCCATCACCACCCGAAAAGATGTCCTCGACCACTTTGTCAGCCGACAACTCCCCAGGCAAGCATGTCCAGTTCGCAGCAATCGTCCGCCGATATAGCTCACGTAGCTCATCTCCTGCCACTTGCGATTTGCTGTTGATCGCCGGCGTCGAGCCACTTGTAGTCACGCCATCATTGTCCTCAACCTCTCCCACCACAAGCCCAGCAATGCCACTGAACACAGGTGCAACATTCAGATCTGGCGCGGAGAATGAGCGATCGCCGTCAATCTGCTTCATGAATATCCCAATCTTGATGGTCGAGTTGATCTTACTCTCCTGCATCAAGTATCGCCGCACAACTCCCTCCTCTTCCGCGCTCTGCTCACTCGCATCCACATATCGTGCAATGTTGATCGACAATGTCCCCAGGAGTATCTTTTCGGTGTGCGACACCTCATGAATCACTCGAAAGTCCAAGGATGTATCCTGTAGGTTCCCTGCTTTGTCGATTGTCATGCGAACAGGAATGAGCGTCTCATAATTGTAGAGCACCCTGTGATCTTTGATCGGCGTCTTGGGAGTCCTTCCATTGTGATCGCCATCCGCAGTCGACGACGAAGGAAGATGCCACTTCACATATGACCTCCCAGAGACGTATGGCACATTGTTCAAGTCAAGGATGCGCAGGTGAAGCTCGAATTTGGGCTACAAATGCGCAAGTCAGTCGTGAAACCATACACAATCGAACAATGCGTACCCTCCGATTCTTTGGCACTGCAAGATCAATCAGCACATTCTTCACCTTTTCGCGCGGCGGCACACGAGAAGCCATTGGGGGCAAACTCACCAAACGCCTGCATCGTGCCGTGTCGCTCTACTTAAGCAAGCAAAGCCGACTATCTTACGCTATGGCTGTGCCTCGGTGGATTGGCAGCTCTGCTGGCACCAGGCACTCATTATGCTTGTCATACAACGAGCGCTATCACCTATCACGAGAGGAGGAGTGCATTAGTGTCGCGAGATCCGCCATGTTCCCATTGTTCGGGGTCTGCCAAGGGTGCGCATGACGTTGCGGATCGCGTCCATCTCCGCGCATGGCTGCCTGAGCGCCTGGCGGCCTCACCTGCGGAAGCTCGAACCTCGCAGCATCACAACTCCGTCTCTCCACGCTGCACTCGAGCTGCAATTGCCCACCACACACAGGCGCAATGGCATCCGGTTATGGCCTCAATGGCGGTATGTCCTTCTCATCCATCATACAAGCAATTTGAAGCCCAATCGCTACATACCCTCGCAAGGGCACCTTCCAATCACACAAGACTAATTACATGACCAGGACCGTCCCGCTGCTATCCTTTCTGGCAGGAAGTGATGGCCTGCTACGTTACGAACACGACTCCCTACGACAACAGCGGCGCAAAGAACTGCATATTCCCGCTCGAGGATTACATGGAGTGCCTGCACCACAAGAAGGAGGTGCGCGATCCTCTTATGACCTACGCCAGAAGACAAATCTAATGTGCCACAGAAACGACGAACGGCAAAGCTGCAAGAGGCCTACCGCAAGAAGGAGATGTCATCACCAGCAGAGGGCATGAAGACGGCGAGGGAGATCAGAAGTCTGGGCCTGCTCGATGCGCCTGTGGAAGAGAAGCATTTGAGCACATTCGGCGGATGGTTGAAGCCAAAGGACCCCAAGGACAGGTGATTTATCACGCGGCGGACTCGAATGGCGGAATCTTGTTGCAAATGTGTACATACTAAGCAACGGCACCGAGGATAGCGAAGATGGCGAAAGTCCTACATCGCTTTACAGGCAGTCCATATCTCCGTACAGGACACGATGGTGTAGATGAAGTGATCTTCGCGTGTGGACATGAGAAGTATCACGACGGAACCCGCAGTTGCGTCCCTGCCTCTGCGATCTCGAAAGCTGCCCATCTGCCGTGGCCATTGCCATCACGATCATTCAGCACTTCAACCACGTGGACCACTTCTGCTCTTCCGCTCTGTCCGCCGACAATGATCTCTGCATCCTTTTTGCGCTTCGGCAACATACTAATCAACAGATGATAGTCGACCAGACTGCCAAAAGATTTGCCCAAGGAAGGTTGCGCCGTAGTAGATGCAAAAATCGAAACGTGATCGGGAGTGGTAAAGCCGGGCTGTCCATGTGGATCGCTGATGAAAGTACTGGCAGGAACGTCTGCACCGTGATTCAGCTTCGCTAGCCCTGGGAACGAAACATTTGCGGATCTTGATGATGCTGCGTTGTTCAGGACCAAGGCAGCCACATCTGCATCCTGAGCGAAGCTTGCTAAAGAGCGCATGAAGGAGATCAAGATTGCTTGGCCTATCTAACGTTAGGAGGTTTGATATGCTGACGAAGTCAACGGACTTGCCTTGCACATAATTGGACTTGATGATGGGGTTGATCACGCTGGTCAAGTTATCGATGATGATGAGACTGACAGAATCTAGCTTGGGCGTCTCACTGGATGAGGCTTCCACATCACCAGCACCATCAAATAGCATGATGTCTTCGTCGTCTTCATCTGCTTGGGAATCGGCGACATGCGTCTTCTGTGTCGGCTCGGCAGCCCATGCCGTAGCCATCTCTTGATCTTTGGCAGCGACTCGCACGCCCTCGCGTAACTCACCAATGGCCTCGCTTACGCCAACAAAGTCGAACACGCGCATCACTTTGACGCGGTCAAGCATCTGGCTCGCCAACGCATACAGCTTGGCTACTGGCGTGTCATCGTAGAAGAGCTTTGGATTGACGTTGCTTGTCGCTGCCGCGCGTTCTGCATTCTGCTTTGATTTGATGTGATAGATGATGATCTGGTAGAGGCGAAGTACATCGAAGTTGCCAGTGGTGTCGATGACCGCGACTTGAGCTGTGTTGCTCGCCAGAAGCTGTGACACCAGGAGGTGAAGCGCTAGCTTTGACATGATTCGAGTCAGCAAATGTCAAGCTTTCCAGAAACGCTCTCTTCCAGCACTACTTTTATCTCCATGGAAGCTTACCAGTGTCTTGCCTGTTCCGTGCTCGCCACTGATCGCAGTGACGCTACCCAACGCGATACCACCACGCAGAATCTCGTCGATATCCGCAAAACCTGTGAGCACTCGTTTAGTGTGCTTCTCGCTAAGAGCAGCGCGTCCAGCGAGTAGCAGGCTAGATGCGAGAACTGGTTGAACCATGGTTGCCGATCAATTGCGGGCGAAATGACCCCGCCACCAAGCCCGTTCAAATCTCAATATCGCGTTGAGCATTTCCATGTATCAAGAATTCTTTCTTCGATGTTGAAGCACGGGCGAGTTTTGTGTTGTCCTCCGTCATGTCCGCCGCATGGATAGTTGCCTGATTGGGATGGAGGATGTGGAAAGTTGTCGCCTTGCAGCCTGGCAACCTTGGAAACGCATCTCGACTCTTGCTCCCGTGCCATCTGCATCTTCATCGTCTTTGGTGCACATTTGCCATTGCGCACACAATGGCGCTTCCTATACGTCCTCGACGGCCTGTACACAAGGAACTGCAATGCATCAGCCAACGACTCCGCCAATTCTCCATCTCGCAACGACAATGCGGTCACAAACAAGCACTCGCCAACTCCCACGCCAATCTCCCCGACTACCCATACGGTCCATCACGATGGTACAAGCAGTCCAACTTCGGTCTGTACGGCGGTCTCAAGATCTCCTCGGGCAACAATGTCTCAGAAAAGACGGAGACCAAGACACGACGCAAATGGCGACCGAACGTACAGATGAAGCGGCTATATTCGCATGCGCTGGACAGATACGTTCGAGTCAAGGTTGCAACGCGCGTTCTTCGCACCATCGACAAGAGCGGTGGCTTGGATGAATATCTGGTTGGAGAGAAGCCTGCCCGGATAAAGGAGCTCGGTATGAAGGGATGGGCACTGCGATGCAAAGTCATGGACACTGCCTGGTGGAAGGAGAGGAAAATACAGGAGCGAGACCAGTTCGGCTTGAGTCCACTGCGGAAATACGTCGCTGACGAAGCAATTGACGATGATACCAGCGGCGAATACTTCATTGGCATGTACGGAGAGGGAGTACAGAAGGCATCTACTGCCAGAGATCAGATGCGCGCAACGCAAGAGGAGCTCGCTGAGGCTGCGACAGAGTACGACAAGGATGGCAACATCATCGGCCAGCCTGACTTGATCGCTTACGATGAAACGGAGGACGCAGCTGATGTCGAGGCCACGGCAGGCGAGTTTGCTGAGATTGGCAGGATAGTGGAAGCGCCTGAACATGAATACATCAGCGGCAAGCACAGGAGAAGGGCGATCGTCAAGGAACGAAAGGCATTGGCTGCTGAAGCTAGGGCAGCGCACAGCGCAGCTAAGAGAGCTTCAGCTGGTACGGAACCAGATCAAGCCCTGCGCTCCCATGACTTGCAGCAACATCTCGCATATCAGAAGAAGAAGGACATGGATGCGGCAAACGCCATTCTGGCCGCCTCAGATGCATCAGCAGTGGGTGCGAGAGCGACTTTGTAGACATATTGTGCATCTAGACTTGTGTATACTACTGTCCATCATGACTCGTTCTTGCTACAAAATCTTTGTAGCTCTGCAACTGCGCTATTGACCCACTATCGAGATGATTGCTGTTTGGAAAGTTGGCATGAATTGTGTTATAGTACGACTATATGATCTCGTGCAATGTATTCAGACACCAGAACGATTGCAGCGCATTCGCATCCATTGCTCGTCTCTTGAGATGGCGTATTCCAGAAAGTAGTACTTCACTCCCGACGCCTCACGTCACAACACAACTCCATTACTGACGCCTCAAAACCTTGTTGCCCTCCATCTAGCACGCGCAGTTGTCCTTGTTGCCTGCATTTTCTCTACCCTGGCCAAGATTCACCCTGCTCTCCTCCTGCCTGTTCTGCTGTGCTCCTCGTGGTCCCTTCAACTGCGTCTCAGGGATGGCATTCGCAATGGCAGTGAAGACCTCCGCAACTCTCTCGCCAGTCTTGGCCGATGTCTCGAAGAAGAGCAGACTCTCTTCCTCAGCATATGCTCTCGCGGTCTTGCTCGGCACCTTCCGCGCATCGTCGCTGTCCTCGATTGTAGCCGATGCGTCCTCGCCATCCTCCGTGCTCTCTTCTGTGGTCGACTCAGAAGGGTTGACCAAATCGAGCTTATTGCCGACCAGCGCAATCACAATGCCTGGCGACGCTTGCCGCTGCAATTCAGCAACCCAATGTTGTGCTTTCGTGAGCGAAGATGCCTTCGTGATGTCGTATACCACAAGCGCTGCCTGCGCATTGCGATAGTACATGGGCGCAAGACTGGCGAATCGTTCCTGCCCGGCGGTGTCCCAAATCTCGAATTTGATGATTCTCGACGGAAGCGTGCATTTCTGGGTGAGGAAGGCAGCTGATAAGGTAAACCCGTCAGTATGATCTTGATCACAGTAAGCAGTATGTCAGGGCAAGGGTACTCACCACCGATCGTGGGCTCCTTGTTCTCCTGGAAGTCGTTGTTCACGAAGCGCATTACCAGCGACGACTTGCCCACCGCCGCTTCTCCCAACAGGACCAGCTTGACGCTGCTGCTTGGCTTTGGAGGCGCTGCGTCCGCCATTGTGTGTGCGTATATGTCCGGTGCTGCTCAACACTTTATCGTCGATCGTGGCGTATGCCGGATATGTCGCGATGTTGCGGTCGGGGTGAGGATAAGACCGCTACTTAGGCCCCAAATCGTTGTAGAACGTGCAGTGAGCGTGTGCGGATGACTTGAATATGGGTTCAGAATGGCAGGAGAAGTCGTCGTACGGAGTGAAAAGTGATGCCTGGCAAAACGCGGCGCTGGAGATCTTGAGGGCTTGGACGGAACATGACGATGGGCCGCTCGGAGCTTGGGCGCATGTGCGGCATGTGGCGGTGCAAATGAGTGGCACCTCAGCGATGGCAGGTCACATGACTGTGCTTGTCGGGGCTTCGGCAGTAGCACTGGTAGAAAGCATGACAGTCTCTACGCCAGTACGAAGACGACCAGTCGGTATAATGTGTGCGATGGGATCATAGGAAGTGCAATTTCTTGTCTTCGGTCTGGGACATGTCGATCATTGTACTGATACCACCATCAACCTGCACAAGCTGAATCTCCCTGGCCAGACTTCCATATCTCTCTCAACGTATGACTTCAGTCCCTTCCTTGTCGATGTCATGCAAGCTCTCCAAGATGTCACTCCCACCGAGCAGTCCGCCTCTCCCAACCACACTTCCCCTCCGTTCTTCAGCCCACACTTCGTGAAATTTGATGCTGCAGTCACTTGTTGCAACGACCAGACAACCTTCCTCTTGTGTTCGACTCCACCATTTGTTTCCCTCTTGACCCATGATCGGGCCGCCTGGATATGCTATGGCATACAGGGCACGATGTTCATCGTACCACGGAATTGCAACCACCTGCCTGCAGCTCGGCCATGCAAACACCGCTATTCGGTAAGGATGCTCTGGCTGGGCAAAGCCGAAAGTTGCTGCGATCTCCCGGCGCGTAGTCGACCACACCAGCGACGTGACCTGAGCACAGCAATCAATCTTGCCTAAGCATGACCCTGACAAGGTATGGTAGAAATGAATGCATCGATCATTTGAACCACCTCCAAGTGCTAGCAGACCTCTCTGCCATGGACAAAAGGCAATAGCCTTTACGGCAGCAAGAAGCGTGAACGTGTGTTTCGCAATCAACGAATTAAGTGTGAATGCAGGGTTTGTTGACAGTGGAACGTGCGTGCTGGATCCTCGCGTGCGGTACAGGAGATCCTTGGTTTCGCCATCTGTCGTAGGGTCCGAAGAAGCAGAAGCGCGCTGCAGTATCTTCCTCGTCTCAAACAGGTAGCAAAGATTGTCGTTGCCACCAGTTGCAAAGTACTCGCAATCTGTTGACCATGCAACGCCACAGATCTGCTGGGTGTGAACTGTAATACGAAGTAGCAAAGTCATGGCGCCCGGCCAGTCCCACAACTCCTTCTCGTTCTCGCTTGGCCACTCAACAGAATAGTAGTAGAGGTGACCGGACTCATCTCCAACGAGCAGCTCCTCGGCCTCGACCTCAATGTATGGATCGCGAATCGATGCTCGCTTGACAGGCTGTGGTCTGAAGCTGACACAGCATATCGAGTTGGGCTGCATCGAATCCCACCGTGCCTCGCTCTCATGAGGACTCCACAACAAGACGCGTCCATCAGCACGTCCCACAGCGAGAATTCCGCGACCTCCAGCAACCGACGAGAAGGATAAAGACGTAACGTGCGCTGTGTGTGAGGTGCGAAGGCTTTCAGGTGTTGCCGAAGTGCGGGCCTCCGTCCAAAGATAGACATGACTTCCAAGTCCTACTGCAAGCGATTTGATGGTCGGAGAGTAGGCCAGCAATGAGCAGTAGTAATCGTCGCGCAGAGAAGGTGCGTCTAGAACTGTGCACAATCAGGTCAGCGTCATGCGTGAAAGAATGGCTGTCCATGACATATCTGAAAGGAATGATCGGCACTGCTTTCTTTCGTTTCTGCTTTCGTGAAGGTGCTGTTCCTCGTCAGCATGTGTGTTGCGTGGTCTCGTCACTCAGCACAACTCGTTATCATCCTGTGCTTGTCCCATTGCCCATCTCGCCACGATCGTGGAGCTGTCGCAGACTGCCCCGGAGTCCTTGTCGGCGATGCCGAGCCATAGCCAGAATCCGCAGGACTAGATGGTTGTGCGTAGGTGAAGATACGGGACGCCGTGTCAAGCTCAAGAGCGATGGCAAGTCTACGTTCGTGGTTATCCAGCTCGCTGTTTGAGTTCCGGCGTGACAGGAAGTTTGACGAAAACAACGAAGCGTTTGTACCGCTCGCAAGAAGCCGCCCTCTTCCATTCGGCACACCAGCAACGCTATCACCAACAGCCGCACTGCCACCACCAATGCCCCAGACGCCACTTTGGCTCAGTCTATGGATACTGAGAGGGCTTGTGGAAGACTGAGGGCTACTGTTGCTTCTGGTCCCACGACCGATACTTGCTGGAGAGCTTCCAGCGCGATGTCTTACGGGCGTTCGTGGTATCTGCGTTGTGAAAGGATCAGGTCCGGCGCTCAGCGTGCGCGTGAGCTTCTCACGTGGCGTCAATCGATGAGGGTGGCGGTTGAGCACGAGGCGATCACGACTTGTCGAACTTGGGATGAATCGATCTCCGACTGCTGAGGCTCTACGCGGCGTTCGAGGAGGGCTCCCATGTGGAATATCGCTCGCCGTAGCACTCATATTCAGCCAGATCGCGGGCTGAGAACGGCAAAAAGATGCAGTCCATGAAGCTGTCCTCTCTGTCTATTGCAAGAAGCAAAGACAGCTGCCCGTATTTCCTGCTCTGTTAGTATCCAACGGATTATTGATGGTGGCTGAGGTTGATCGAGGTAATAAGAGAAAGTAGGCTATCCATCCAGCAGGCAGAAAGCTACATCTTCATCATCCTCCGATCGCTCTTACGCGACAACTCCATCGCGCTTGATCATTTCGGCCGTCATCAATCACAGACATGGCAAGCTCACACGGAGTGCCTCGTGTCGAAAAGGAAGGTGATGTTGAGAAGGAGCAAGAGCAAATACGCGAGTATCGCACTCTTATCGATCAAGTCAACGCCAAGGTACGTCACCATCAACAACCTCATTTCTGCGCGCCACGCTCAGTATTCTCGCCTTGCAGATACATGCGAAGAATTTCAACGATGAAACACTCGCCCTCATATCGAAAGCTCTGAAAACAAATCCTGAGTACTACACAATATGGAACCATCGTCGACTCGTCCTCCTTCACCTCTTCAACGCCGCACCTGCCGCACCAGGTGAGAACGCGAGTCCTATCCTCAACGCCAGTGTACAAGATGCCATAGTCAACGATCTGCGCTTCATTGTGCCTCTGCTGATACAATATCCCAAATGTTATTGGATATGGAATTATCGCCAGTGGCTGCTGGAGGAAGCAGAGACGCGTCTGGACAAGGCAGTCGCGTCCGGCCTATGGCAAGAAGAGCTTGGCCTGGTTGGAAAGATGCTCACCAGAGACGAGCGTAACTTCCACGGCTGGAGCTATCGCAGATTCGTTGTCAGCAAGATCGAATCACTGCGCGCTCCTGAGGAAGGCACCCTTGTGGAGCACGAGTTTCTGTATACGGAGAAGATGATCAAGGCAAAGCTGCAGAACTTCTCAGCGCTGCATTACCGATCCAAACTTCTTCCACGATTGCTACACGAAAGAAATGCAGATGGCTCTGCCCGCCGGAAAATGCTACATCAAGAACTGGACAACATGCAAGAAGCCCTGATCGATCCCTTCAACCAGTCTGCATGGTTCTACCACCAGTACCTTATGTCCACGGTCAGCGATGAACTGCCTGTCGAGCAGCGTATCGTCCAAGATCTCAAGCCTGCTGAGCAACTCGAGATTTATGAGCAAGAGTTCGAGCGCATCAAGGAGATCGAGGAAGACTTTGACGACTGCAAGTGGGTGTTCGAGGCGTTGATCATGTATTCACTGGCGTATCGGAATTTCAAAGACGCGACCGCATACAGAGAAGACAACGTGCGCACATGGATCGGAAAACTGGAGCAGCTCGATCCGATGAGGAATGGTCGATGGCGAGATCTTGCTGCTTCTTTTCGCGCCGTGTGAGAGGCGCATAGCATGTTCACAACACGCCTATTGTCATGAATACACTGTCATGGTAATAGTTGGACATGATAGCAAGCACTTGCACGCGTACCTTATTGTTGGCGAAGTCCCATCGGAATCCTCATGCCCCGAAGCCACGCACATGTCTGCCAGGCTATGACATACCTGTCAATAGGTTAGTGACCATGCCAAAAGCTTGCCAGGCGTCGTCTCTCACAATTGCGTCAACATCAGGGGTGGTGACGGTGCAAAACAACGCCGCAGCCGGCTCTGGCGTCAAAAGTCTGCATCCGCATGTAGGCCGCAGATGAGCACATTGTGATAGCGCATGAATCACAGTAAAGTGCTGATAAAAGGACAGCTGGGAAGACTTTTCTCCGCCATCAATAGTCCATGCATTCTCACATTGCATACAAACACAAGCAGCACAATGTCGTTTCCGCAATCACGCTTCAGCAGCTGGTCTTCTGATCGGCAGTTCCCACGGTCGCGATTCAGTAGCTGGTCCTCTTCCGACAATGCATTTCCTCAATCAAGGTTCAGTAGTTGGTCTTCTTTTGACTACCCTTCGAACCGTGCGAGTTATGGTAGCTTAGACTCGTACGACTACTCTTCGAACCGTGCCAGCTACGGGAGCATTGATTCCTTTGGCTGGTCATCCGCGCGAGCTAGCTATGGAAGCATTGACTCTTTCGAACATCCTTATGGAGGCTCCCGCGGGACTATTTACCCGCACTCAGGCGGCTCGTTCGGCGGCAGATCGTTGAATTTGGGTCGTCGTAGCTTCTGGGGTCGTCGCTAACTTCCGTACTGCAGCTTCAAGATGCCTTGCATCATAGGTTCTCAAATTGCCATGATGTTTGAAATTGATTTGGACACTAGTGATTAGAAGTCCAGCCCCTGTGCTCATAGCCAACCAGTTAAATATGTACATTTTGTGTCACGGATGTGACTAGCAACATGGCTTAACACGCAACAGTAAACAATGATTGCTTACTTCAACCCTCCTTGGGGCTTGTCATGCACAAGTCCTTCTCGATGTCTTCACGTACATCTTCTTCCCCTCTGGACACATGCGAACATGTGTACGCAATACGCTGGCTCTAAGCCCTCGCCACAACGATGGCACAAATGGAGTTCTGCTGCATTAGTGGATCTGTATGATTCGAGCGAGCGACTTGCTTCCACGAAGCATTGCTCGTGCCGGTGCCATGATCACCGTCGCCGCCGCCGTCATCACCACCGCGTCAAGCCTGACTTCCGGCGCGGGCAACCTGGAGATGTGAATGTCGATCGGTTCTTAGTTGAAGGTCCTACGGCATGGCACGATAGCCAACTCGTCATCGCCAATCAAGCTCGGATGTCTTGGAGCAGTCTGTTCAGTCGTTGGCCCGAGAGCTTTCGCTGGAAAGGTCGACCATGACAGAAATTGCGATGGCGCAACCAAGGGTCTGTGATTCTCAACCGGTCATCAGAATAGCACTGATCATCGAATCCCAGGCTCTGCCATTCACTGATTCAATCCGAAGACGTTCGAGCTCGATGTCCACGAACTTCCCTCTCCGAAAGTGTGAAAGCCAGACATGTTCCCCTCCGCATCCATGCCATCCCCAAAGTCTCCATGCATCTCTTGCACTGTATTGCCATGGCTACTCGTCGGAATTCGAAGGCACAGACTCGGTGGCATTGCATTGAAGATCGGCACGACCCCAATAAGCTGTGGGTAGTGGACAAAAAAGTCCGAATTGAGTGTCCAGCAACATATGTCCTGAAAGCGCGAATCGAAGCCCGGACTGTATGAGTAGAGTCCAGAGAAATGGTCCAATGTGGCAAGATGCGTCAAAGAATCCGCCCATAGAAAGTGGACGTGCTTCGAAAACCGCGCCGCGAATGCATTCGGCTTGTACAATGAAGGACTGAGCAGGATATGGTCGCGGAGGTCGGGCCATACGAAGAAGTCGACTAACACAGGATGTCGGATCATTCGTTGCGAGGGCCTATCTCGTCAGTTATTCATGTCAGACTCTCATCGATCATTCTCACCTTTGATTATAGAATGCAGGTACAATCACATCAGCATGGCTCGATCTCGCGGACTTCTTGAAGGTGTTAGCTTGCAATCCTGATTCTCAACTGCAAAACTCACCAGCAAATTCAATCGCATTGCTTTCAATATTGCTAGCCGCGTGGCAGGACTTGTATCGCAAAAGACATGCTGATCTATCTGCTTCAAGATCAACCATCCGAGATCCAAAGAGCGCGAGGAACGCGAAGCTGTCCATCCTTCCAGCACAGCTCGAATAGCGATGTCGATGTCCGCGGCTTGTGAGACTTGACCGTCCTGTTGCAGGGAGAGTACCGCCTTCTCCAGCGCATTGTTGACTGCTTCCCACGTAGGAAGCTTCCTAGGGAAACCAGAAGTCTGAGCCCTAGTTCGGTCAGGCAAGCTAAATGTTGATGGACTGGAGCTGCCACGTTCCTGTTGTGGAAGCGTTGCAGCCACGGTCATGGAAACATCATGCAACGTATCAGCGCTTCCAATGCTTTGAGGCCGTACAAAGTGCTTGGTCTCATCATGTTCGCTGCCGGTCTCGGGCGGTGGATCGTCCGGTAACGTGATATCTCCACCGACCAATTTGCGCACTGCATCGAGGGTACCTTTCAGCTTCCTGGCTTCTTCCTGCTGTTGTTCCAGCATCGTCATTACATTTTGGAGTCGCTCATCTCCCTGACTCGTCTGGAGTGAGTCAACCAGTCGCTCCAATTCTCGGATCCGTGCCTTTGTCTTCGCTCGAGCATTGCGCTGCGCAGTCCGGTCAATGCTACGGCGTCTCTCAATTTGCTCGTCCGTCAACGTGTTCCGTTTAGGCATTTTTGGGCTGCCGCGCGGTTGAGGTCATCGGTGAAGTTTTGATGAGGTTGCCAAACTTGGCGAGTTTGCCTTGAAACATGGTCAAGCATGTGCCTCGATGATCTGCGCAGGGATGAGAGGTCGCACTTCGTTCTTGCGTGTTCTCCAGATCCGACAAACGATTTGTGCTTGCCAGCTTCTAGAAGTCAGGCCACTAGGACCAATCATATCGGGCATATTAGCCGAGGCGGCTTGAGGGAGTGTTGATCTGCCCTGGTTCGTGCATCCTCTCTCACGCGCGCGACCTTCGCCTTCTGTCATCGATGTTGAATCGAAGTCCGAGGCGGGGAGATGGCGACGAAGCGTCGACTCAGGTACCAGCTGTCCGTCTCGTGTACCGAGATATAAAGAGCTTCAAGCCAGACGAATTCAACAAAGTCCCTGGCATCTCGGTTTACCTTCATTGTGTTCCAAGCATATCGAAATGGATGCTCTGGACTATGTGCGAAGCAGCCCTCAGATATGGGTTGCTTCTGCACTGGTCTTCTATCTGCTACTCGTTCGAGCTCTAAGGTTCCAACGTGTCCAGCGCATGGAAAAGAAATATGCCAAATATGTCGAAAAGCCTTACGCCATGGATTACCGAACAGCCCACGAGATTTCAAAGCTGCACATGCTGGACGAACAGCAATTCCTCACTTTGCTTTCCACTCAATGGGCTTTGATCAAGACATACAGCATCGCACGAGGGACTAGACTCTTGGTTAAGACTAGGCAGATCGGCAGCCTGAAGTGCGTTGGCAAACGAGCCGAAGACACTGGCATTTTCCTAGGCGAGCTCATTGCAGGCGATATGGACGAACAACGATGGATGGCGGCCCTGTCAAAAGTCAATTGGCTGCATGCTCGATACAAGAACCAGATCACTGGCGGGGAGATGCTGTCCACACTTGCCTTCTTCATTATCGAGCCGATCAAGTTCATCAATGCTTATGGCTGGCGTCCATTGACGGAGATGGAGCAAGTCTCGAGGTTCCTCTTCTGGAAAGAGATTGGCTTGAGGATGGGCATGGACAATATTCCTGACACGCTCGAGGAACTTGCTGCATGGCAAGAAGAGTATGAGAAGAAGGAGCAGTACTATTCGCCGGACAATGTTATCTGCACCAAGAACACGATGGATCTCTTCTTGCGCAACTTGCCAAAGTGGGCTCATGGTTTTATGAATGGCTTTGCACAGTCCTTGATGGTGAGTGGGCACTGAGATCACACCCATGCCCACGCTGATATCTTTAGGAACCGAGATGCCGCCGTGCACTGGGATGGCCAGATCCACCTGCGTGGCTTGAGTGGACTGTCCATAACGGCCTGTGGCTTCGTGGCCAGATCATCCGCAACTTCTTCCTTCCTCGCTTCTGGGGGTTTCCGGAACTGCCCAAGGAAGACGAGAATGGTCGCATGTACAGAACATTGTACGCTTTCGAGCCATGGTACATGAAGACCAACATGTGGACCCGATTCAAAGTGTGGCTGGGTTCCGGAGGTAGACTTCAAGCGGGCGGTGAATGGGGCAATGCTGGTTACAGATATGAGGAAGTCGGACCACCCGAACTGATCAAGGCCTCGAGCAAGTCTGCTGTTGCCCAAGCTCACGCAATGGCAGAGCATGTGAAGAAAAATCAAGGACAGATCAATTCGGGATGTCCTTTCACGAACAACGGCGAACTCGTGTGGGCGCAAGATTGAGAAGGGCGCACGCATGAGGATTGTCGCGCGAGTACGCAACCGTTGGGCCGCATTAGAGATACGGTCATGGACTCTACTGGACGAGAGATGCGAGTCAGGCTCTTGGGCGCGGGTGTCGACGATCTTTAGGTACCAAGGTCCTTTGCTTCGACTAAGTGTACACAGCGTGTTAGACATACAAGTAGAAAATCTCATGACATTATGCTCATCAGTGTTGCCAGTCAAACTCCAGTCACGCCATATTTTGGGTCTTCGTCATCCGTTCTCAGCCAGTTTCTGTACGAACATTAGTAACGGTTGCAAACACCTGCAGATAGATATGAGCTTACCTGTCTCAACATCTGGCTGTCTTCCATCTAGACCACCTGTTATCTTGTTCTTGAGCTTTCGGATTCCAATCTTGCCTCCGTCACCGGCAAATTTCGCGTTTCTTGCTGGCTTCCACTGCATCAGACCACGGTGTTTTCGCTCTTCGGTACGCTTGTTCTGCTTGTTGACTTCCTTACTGCTCAACGTGCTGGCCGATGCATCGGTGGCGGATGTGTCGGCTGTGGACATGCTTGCTCGCGGTGCACCGTTCGCATCGTCGCCACCCATGGCGGCATTTTCCCCAGCTGCTGCTTGACCTGCCTGACCACGACGTGCGAAGTGCTCCGTGTTCTCGGCATCCTGAATACCGAGATCTGGTTCACTGTCCGAGTCCGAAACATCGTAATCGTCGTCCGTGCTGTGCTCGTTCTCGCTTGGGTGATGCGGATCGTGGACTGGAGGATCGACGCCTGGTTCGCGGCGCTTCTTTTTCGAAGGATAGTCGACGTAGGCCTTTGGGTCATGTCCAAATGCGCCAGACCAGTCAGTGCCAGATTTGTCCAGCCACTTCTTCTTCTCGTCTTCATCCTGTGTCTTCAAAATATCTCGCCCCTCAGACAAGGAGTCCTCATGCATTTGCTGGACGACGTCTGGGACCTCCTTGTCGACTTGTCGAGTGCGAACTCCTTCAGCCAAGCACGCTTCCCATGTTTCGAACGTTTCACGAGAGTCGTTGTCGCTGATGAATGTCTTGTGGCTTTCGTCCATTCCGGCCTTGAAGCGGCCCCGGAACTGCAGGCGGCCCACCTCCTTGAGATCATCAAGTGCGACTTCATTCGTGCAGTTGGCCTCTGTGATATAATTCTGCACCAGTCGAGCTGGCGCGCTTGTCTGCCAGATTGGAATGTTGATAGGAGTGTCCTCATTGTCAATCAAATGGTGGAGCCAGATTACAGCATAAGCGTCGGCCTTGCGTTTGCCAGCAGTGTGGAACTCGAATACGATTGGGGATCGGTATCGATACTTGACAGGGAGGCGAGCAGAGTGTCGGACATTATTGGCCTCCAGATCCCAGAAGTAGCCGTCGCCTTCCTCAAGAGGCTTGCAGCTAGCACGGCCAAGCTTTCCAGTGCTACCACCGGTGCGCATCTTGAGTTTCGCAGCATGATTATAGCCAGTCGCCAATATTCTCTCTGACGTGAATTCGAACGTGCCGACATCCCAGCCGAGCATGTTTGGCGGCAGGCGAGTTTCGATGCTTCTGAACAAGAGTGAGATACGCATGCGACCGAAGCCAATACCACCGTCAAGCGGATACCATCGAGTAACTTGAGAACTTGTTTCGAGGATGTCCGAAAGCTTGAGTGGCACAACTCCCAGAACCGGATCGTGCTCTCTGTTGCGCGAGTCACGTACTGTGACGGTAATGATAGCAGATCGCCAATCGCGAACAAAGCGCTCAGTTCCAGCATTGAAGATAGGCTGGCTGCTTACAGCCTTGGCTCGAGTACGATATACAAGCTCGTCGTTGAACAGAATCGTGCAGTAGCTTGTTGGTAGATTGCCACCGCTCTCCTCTTTGTTCTCGCCGGCGGGTTTCGCGGGTTCGTACTCGCGACCTTTACGATTGCCAACAGTGCCTTTGATGTTTTCGAGTTCAAGGTTGACGATCTGGTGCACAATGATATTGCATATTCCGGAAGGCCAGAGAGGGTCTGGTGGTGTATGCTGTACGGCATCATCTTGCTCAGTGTTTGCGACACCCTTCTCGTCCTGCAATTCGGGCTGGTCTTTCAGTCCTGGAAGCAGATGAGTGTCTTTACCGTCCGTGCGAAGCGCCGATCGCAGTTGTGGCTTTCCGAAGTAGCCAACTTCCCAGTGCAGTTCGCCAGGCATTTCGCTGCCAGCGTCCATGCCAGCCAATTTCGAGACTTGTGGGAACATCTTCCCTGGATGCTGGATCATTTTCTGCATTGATAGTTCGATCTTGCCCACGATGTCATCTGCACTGTGACGATCAGAGTCCCACAACTCGACACTCAAATTTTCGTCCGCCTTGATCAGCTCTGGTGTAACAAGCAAAGCCGCCGTCTCTTCCCAGATGGGATTCAAGTCGTCGGTGATTACTCGCGTGCAGTACATCGGCTTGCCATATTTCGAGAATGAAAGCGTGATGTATGGATCGCTACCGCCCCACTTGCTACCACGTTTGTCCTGCTTGCTTAGGCCAACTGCACGGTGGATCCGGATCCACATGACTCCCATGGCGTGTACATCTTTGGTGATATCGTCGCCTTGAAGTATAGAACGCACATCGATCATCATGGACTTGGGTGCCACATACATGCTGGCGGCCGCGCCAATAGCGTAATTGACGAAATTCGAGATCAACGGGAGATTGAGAATGTTAGGACCCTTCTCCATCATTGGAATGCAGCCAGCCTGGACCTGTGGTACACCCATGAGAGTCATCGTAACAGTCTTCAAGAAGGGTGGCTCAGGTGTCATGTTCAGTCGCAGACGGACCGTACCCACCAATCCCTGAAGTTCGACAAAGATTGGGAGTGGCACACCGAAGAGACCTTTCACGCCAAGGTAGAAGACAAGCGACATGTGCATGTTGCGGGCCTTCTCAGACAATCGCTTGCCAGATGGTTCAGCGTGGTATGCAAAAGCGATCTCGATATTGTAGTAGTCGCCACCCTCTTCGTCGGCGGCCGCTTCCTGCGGATCCTTGGTATTCTTATTCTCCTCGTGGATGGCTTGCTTCATCTCTTTCATCTGGTCATCTGGAAGTGCCCGGATACTCAAAATACGCAGAGGATTGCTTCCCTGATTGATCTCTGCAACGCGAACGTTCTCAATGATACCGGGCACGGAAGCTTGCATGACGTCTTCAAGCGTATCTGCCACTGCAGCGAACATATCTGGGTTGATTAGGCCCCAGACGACCTGCAAAAGAGTGTTCATCCATTCGACGGACTCGGGGAGGAGATTCTGCGTCGCCTATCATGTCCAAGTCAGTTGTGGCCAATATGTATCTTAGGCGAGAACTCACAGTCTTGCCTCGCTCCTTCTCGCTGTCCCATTCAACTTCACGCCCACTGCGAACAACCTCCTTCATCCATAGCCAAACGCCGGATGTGATGCACGCTCCAAGTGGAATGAGCCCCTTCAGTGATCCACCAAAGTACTTTCCTAGAACAATTATGGCGACCATGATCACGATGCATGCCACACCGGCTTGCTTCTCGAGGCGAGCAAAGGTAGGTTCGTAGCTGACCGAAGGAGTGGGATGAAAGAGGACGTTCGTCTTCTCGCCGTGGATGGGGACGTCAGACGTGCTGCCTGGCTCAATTGGATCTGGAGGAGCCGTGATGTCTTGCTTCTCCTTGTATTCGGCTCCAGACTGTGAAGCTTCTGTCTTCACTGGCTAGTGGAAATGTCAGTCAGCCATCGAGGGTACATATCTGGTGTACACTCACTGTATCTTTACCCAGGTTCGCATTTGGCACTGAAAGCTGCGGATTCGTGACATGCTTGTACATCTCCTTCGTGGAGTCTTCAATGATGACTTCCTTGCCAGTTACTGGATCCGTTGCTTCTCTTTGGTTCTTTCCCTTGGGATTGGGTATGTGAGCCTGCGCTGACTGATTCTTCTCCTTTTGGGCTTCATCGATCCGAGCATCGCGATCATGTTTGCCCTTGTCCAAGTTCTCAATGAACTTTTGCACGGTAGGGATCTTGTTCGTGCCCGAGTAGTGACCTGCCGGAGCAGTCTGCTGCTGTTGGTCCGCCATGATGGCCTCGGTCCTCTGCTTCGCACTCCCCTCGTATCCACGTAATGCTCGGTGCAGAGATTGGGATGATTGGACCTGACGTCAGGGATCTGTTTGCTGCTCCTGGAGGACGGAGACTGCTCTCGCTTCCAACGAGATGTCCACAGTCTCAAATCAGTACATAAAGAAAAGAGATGGAAAGGATGAAGAACAATTGATCAAGGAAAGAGCAAGGTTTCTTCTTGAAAGTCCAGCAGACGGGACGGGATCGTAGAGCACGCCAGGGTAGGACGCGCCTCTGGAGAGCTTGTGCGGATGACATCATGTCCCAACTCCCAACTGTGGCTTGCAGCTCAACTCCAGACGCGAAATTGCTCGGCCGTGCGCAATGCATTTAGCCTTCGTCACAAATCGAGAAAATGCAATCCGAATTCCCGGTCAATTGCCAGCATCTTAGCAATTTCGATGCAGTTTCTGGCGACTTGGCTGCATGAATTATCGAGTTCGTGCAAGGCAGGCCTGTCGGTGCCCTGCCACAATCCGATCTAAGATCACCACAGATTATGGATCCAGAGCGGGTCCGTGCTTGGGATGAGAAAATCGGGACAGTGTACGTACCATCAGCGCGATCAGCTCGTAGCTAGCGGGCAATAGTAGACGACATCAGATCCTAATATCAGCTTGGCTTCCTTGAGCTTAAGAGAAATGCCGGGCCTCTTCACCACTTTCACAAACTGTCGATTGTGTGTCGGGGGAGAGCTCGTCGAGGGGGAGCGGCTGGTCGTCTCGACTGAAGATGGAGGAAAGATCCTCGAAAGCACAGGCTTCATTGGCGGTGAAATCGTCGATCTGGATGATGGCATTATTGCTCCCGGTTTCCTAGAGCTGCAGACGAATGGAGTCAACGGCTTCCATTTCTCCAGCTTCGAAGATAAGGAGAGCTATGAGTCGAAATTATCCGAGACAGGGAAATTCTACGCAAGTCAAGGTATCACGGGATTTTGGGCAACGATTCCGACCACATCATCTGAACAATATCAAAAGGTTTGGCTTCGTGACATCTCGTGTGTGATTCCGCTGACTGTCGTCCAGATCTTACCATCACTGTCACCACGAACATATGAAGATGGAGCATCACTCATGGGAGCGCACGCCGAAGGACCATATCTGCACCCTTCAAAAGCTGGTGCCCATAATCCAGAACTATTCCAACCGATTCGCACCTCTCTGAGCTCTCTTTTTGGTCAAGGATTCTCGAATGTCAAGCTCATGACTGTAGCGCCCGAGCTCAGTGAATCTGAGCTACTTATCAGATCACTTGTCAACAGCGACGTTCGAGTATCGCTTGGTCATAGTACCGCAACATATGATCAAGGCATGAAGGCAGTGTCCGAAGGAGCCAGCTGTCTTACAAAGACTATGAACTGTTTCCCGGCCTTGCACCATAGAGAACCTGGTTTGGCTGGACTCATCACTATGTCCGAAGCTGCGGGAGCGAAGGCTCCATACTACTCGATCATCGCTGACGGACATCACGTACACCCAAGCGTCGTGACAATGCTTTATCGTGGAGCACCTCAACGGTGCATACTCGCATCGGACTCGATTGAGCTAGCTGGACTACCAGATGGTACATACTCAGGCAACACTCTGGTGCCACATCAACAGGTCAAGGCAGGTCCAATCGCCACCATCGAAGGCACCAACACTCTGATCGGCTCTTGTACCACGGTAGGCGATGCAGTGCGCAATCTGATCAAGTGGTCCGGTTGCACAGTGGCAGAAGCTGTCCGGTGTGTCACGGAGAATGTTGTGGACATGATGGGTGTGATGGATCGTGGAATCTTGCAGGAAGGCCGAAGAGCAGACTTTGTTGTGCTCGATGATGACGGAAATGTACTTGAAACATGGATCGAGGGCAAGCAGGTCTGGCGAGCAGAAGGACGAGAACCATGGTATTGACGATAATGGTTTCACCATGTCAAGTCTGAGCCCAGAGGTCCAGATGCTCGACTCGTCGTTTAGTGAGAGTATGCTCAGCATGATGCTCTCTAGCTACTGGGATCGGATGGCTGAAAATGCGAGTTGTCAGCATTTACGGCTTCTACGAACCATCCAGCGTGGCCGCGTAAGCATTCGGTCTGCCTTCACACATCTGCAGGACATTCGCACGTCATTCAGGGACTGAATTCTGAACCTATCAGTCGACAACTTTGGGTCTGTTGAAGAGCGCGATACATTTGTCGTGCTGAATGCGCGGGGTGATTGTAACGCTTCGTAGAATCACAGCCCTGGCCCCTCGAGAAGCCGAGAGAAATGCCCCTCAGCAGGCAGTTTGTCGTGTTCTGCTGACGTTTCCAACGACGAAAACAGAGTTCAGCAAGGAAGGTTCTGCGGTTGGGAAGTTCTTGCTGAGCCTAACGTTCCATACTTTCGCCAACGACCCTGAGTTTGATGCACGTATGCTCGAACACTCGATCAGAAATCTTTTGGGAAAGCAATCAATCTATGCCTGCTGTCAGCCAAAGAATGTCCTTTTTTTTGCTTTATCTCTTTCTTTTCGCTCCCATCCACTCCGTCCTCCGTAATTTCCAAACCTCCAACCTCTGCCCTTGTTCATCGGACATTAATCTGGCCAGGCCACCAGCCCTTTGCCAGCTCCAAGGGATGGCGAAGATCGCAATTGCTCTTCTGGCATTCGGCGCTCTGGCCGCCAATGCAGCCCCAGTGTCGTCGCACCAAGAGGTCGGCGAGGTAGGTGAAAATTGTCCTGACGTATGCCATCATGCTGACCATCTCATAGCCATTGGGCTTTCCTCGCCATGGCGCACAAGTTGGCATAGATGCTCATCACGCCAAACGAAACTCCGAGCATCACCAAGACTTCAAGCATCAGACTCAGAAGGAAGCAGCCGGCAAGCCGCTCTATCCGGACACCGTAAACGACGCATTCTTGAGGGAAAGCATGAAAGCGGCAGCGAGCAAAAATCATGATCACTGGTTTCATGAAGGGAGGGAGACATATCGCCAGCTCACTGAGAAGAAGCTACGCGAGGCAAAGGCAAAGGCTGAGGCCGAGGCTGAGGAAGCAGGAGCGGAAGCGGAGGCGGACGACGCTGAGGGTAACCAGGAGTGGTATTAGTACAAGTTCGCCTTGCATGAGGGAAATGGGTAGAGGACTGGCATTATCAGACATAGACATAGACCTGCTTTTGATGGGGAACGGAGTTATGGAAGGAGCGACCTGCACTTACCCGATCAACATTCCCGCTCTTTCTGTCGTAGCCGTTTGCTGCCTACATCCTCGACCTTCTGACCTCTTCTTTATTCTTCCATGCTGCACGCTTCACACATTCTTCACCACCAATCCTTACACCGCGAGAGCACCAAGACTTGAACAACTTTCACTGCACACAATTCTTTCAGGTGCTTCGCTCTGAAGTCCCACAATCGCTGCCACGATGGGCAAGAAGAACAACAAGAAGCAAGGTCACTACAACTGGAACACGGGCGCGTACAACAACATGACCAATACCCAGTAGGTGAAGTCGATCGTCAGAAGTCATCTCGACCGCTAATTCGTGTCGTCATGCAGACTCGATGGCATCAAGCTGCCAGAGCTCATCCACTGCGACTTCTGCAAGAAGGACAAGAACTTCCACAACTTCAGCAAGAAGGAGCATGCCACAGTCCGCGCCGCAATCATCGAGAACGGACAACGCGCCCCACGTTATCAAGTCCGTTGCATCATCTGCTCTGGTGGTCAGATGATGGAGATGAAATGTCAGGATTGTACGGAGTGGAAGGACCTCGATCTCTTTGCTAAGACCCACCGCAAGGGCCCCGATAACGCCGTATGTCCAGGTGATTTAAATACATGTTTGTGTGATGACTGACTCAGAACTAGACCTGCAAAGATTGCATGGACGAGCGTCTTGACTTCGATCCAGCTCTGATCCAGAAGAGCGCTCCAAAAGTCGACAGCGATAGCGACGATGATTCGGACGAGGTCTCTGATGAGGACGATGAGGACACTGAGAGTGATTCCGGCTCCGACATGACTGCAACCGTGCGACTGAATAGCTTATAACTTCGAACAGTCGACTAACGTTTATGCAGAACGTCCCGACTGCTTCGCTGGCCGGCACCATGAATAGTCTGTCCGTCAACGAGACCACGACCGGCAGCGAGGCCTCCTCTCGAGCTACCGCATCCTCTTACTTTCCGTCGTACAACTCCACCAATGGCGGTTCAGTCGGTGGCGTCCCCCTCGATGTCCACAGATACGGTGTCCCTCGTTCTCGCACCACTGCGGCAGCTTCTTCTACAGCTTCAAACGACAATCGGAAGTTTCCGAAGATCAAGGCTCATGTAAGATAAATGCTGTAGTTCCATGATCGAGGTCGACTAACACTTGGTCAGCGCCCCACGACCACCGCCTCTTCGCCGTACAGCTCCACCGCCCAGCAGGCTGACGACGATTCGGACGAAGAAGCTGTACCAGATTACAGCGATGACGATGATGACGACGACTAGATCGGTATCAATCATGATCAATAGCAAGATGGCAATGCCGTTGGCAGTAGGTGATTGTATGTTCTCAGCTGTCTTGTGCTCTTCGTTCTGCCCTATGCTGATTTCTCGCAGGAAAAGAGACGGAAACGTCTCGACCAGAAGCGATGGGCGTACACTTTGAAGGGCTGCGACCAAAGCAGCTTACATTTGACCAACAATGGTTATGCTTCTCATGGAGGCGGAAATTACAGACGGACAAAAACTTATCGACATCGACATCATCAAGGTAACATAGTCGGTAATCGGTGACACAAGGACACGGGATTTAACAAATCGGCTTCATCCTTCTCAAGAGGTCTGACATGAAGGACTTGACTGGAGCATTGAGGCCAATAATGCCACTCAATGCCACATGGTCGATGGATTCGAGAGGGCAAAATGTACATGAATTTGCTTTCAAGTATGACCATTGCCTCTCATGTGCAGCAAGTCGTCCTTGTGATGAAAGAAGATGTCAATCCTGAGATCCAGCGAGCAGGTGAGCGTGTTGATGAGACTGGCAGATTTGAGCTAGCCAGTTTTGGCGCTCTGAGTGGTCTCCGCCACTCACGTGAATTGGCGCTCTGAACGCGTTCTCCTTTTTTGTTCGCCCTTGCCGACCAGGCTGCCATGTCTCGCACCCCTCCTTTGCGCCGCTTGCATTCTCTTCACAACCACATCGCCCAACACGATTATACCTGCCATTGAGGATCAACATGTTAGTCATTCACATGCCAAAGTTATTGCTATACTGACAGAATCCAGGGCGTCACGGCGTGGTGGCAATCGCATTCGTGGACCGTGAGTCTAGCTGCATGGCCCAATTTGCTTGAAGCTCACCGAAGTTTCAGTCAATCCGCTCTCACCGACTTCCTCGCAGCCAACAACATCTCAGCGCAGCAGATTCGAGACGACTACCAGCGAAGACGAGCACAAGCTGAAGCAGACGCGGACAGCGGCGAAAATGCTGGGACCGGTGATGGTGAGGAGGAAGAGGTAGACGAGGAAGAGCAAGCGGCAGCCGAGGCAGCAATTGCACGATCCAAGAAGAAGCGGAAGGAAGTGCAAGACGCTGCCATCAGCAAGATCAAGAAGGGCAAAGGCAAGGCGAAAGCAAAGGACAAGAAGAGCAAAGGCAAGGGCAAGAAGAAAGCAAAAGGCTCCGACGATGAAGACGACGAGAGCGACTACGATAGCGATGCCAGTGCTGAGTTTGCCGGCTACAAGAAGGCCGTCAAGCTGCCTGGTCAATTAGCGAACTGCGAATTGTGCAGCAAGCGCTTCACCGTCACACCATACTCCAAGAGTGGTCCAGATGGCGGACTGCTGTGTACACCATGCGGCAAAGAGCTGTCAAAAGAGGCAGAGAAGAGTAAGAAAGAGCAGAAGAAGAAGACTGCTGGTCCAACTGGTCGCAAGAGAAGAAAGATCGAGAGTGACAAGCTGGACGGCAAGATCTCGCTCGGCGCGAAATCATTGCAGCAGTTATGCTTAGATCAAGCAGCAGCCTATGCTGAAGATGTCGACGACCTTGGCGACCTCCCAGAGCGACAGATGAAACGCTTGAGCGAGATCTTCACCAAGAAGCGCGTCATGAAGACGAAGACGTTCCCGCTATTCTTGCAGCCAGAGAACGAGCAGATGGTTGTCCACGATTGCGCCTGTAAGTTTCCATATCAACGACACCTTTGCAGCAGCTGATCATCATAGACCTTGACCACGACGACTTCGTCCGCATGTTCGCTACCTCGCCCCGCCTACAGAAGCTTGTTCTCGACAACGCGTGCCAGTTCAAGAATGAGACCATGGAGTACATGATTGACAAGAACAACACGATGCGCTGGCTGCATCTGTACGCGACAAACTTGATCAACAACGAGATGTGGACGAAGTTCTTTACAGAATGCGGCAGCAAGTTGGAGGCATTGCAGTTGGCAGATCTCGACACCTTTTTCGAGGACGAGCACATTCAGCTCATGGTGGACAGCTGTCCGAGCCTGTCGCGTCTGAAGCTCAAGCGGCTGCGGAGGTTGACCACGGATTGCCTCGAGACGATCAGCCAGCTCAAGCAGCTCGAGCATCTCTCACTCCAATTCAGCACGGGCGTGTCTGTACCGAACGATCAAGTCACCACGGTCATCACTTCACTTGGCTCAAAACTTCGCACTCTCAGCTTCCAAGACTTCCTAGACTTTGACGACGCACTCCTCGAGACACTGGCTTCGTATTGCGGTCGTCTCGAGAAGCTACGCCTGAGCACAAACGACACAATCACCGACGCTGCATGGGCACAATTCTTCGGGAACTGGCAGAATCCACCACTTCGCTTCATCGATGTCAGCCGTACGCGCGATGTCGATAATGCAAATCCAGACGGCCCAGAAGACGCTCCGATCGGTATCGGAGAACACGCATTCCCAGTCCTAATGGAGCATTCAGGCTCAAAGCTTCAGTACCTGCACATCGCATCTTGCCGCCATATCCCGTACAGCTCACTGATCTCTGTCTTTGACGGCAAGAAGCAATACCCAGAACTGCTCGAGGTCGATTTGTCGTTCGTGTCTAATGTGGATACTCTTGTACTAGCTGGCTTGTTCAAGAGCGCGCCAAAGCTTCGCAAAGCAGTCGCTTTCGGCTGTTTCGCGATTGAGGACGTAGTCGTACCGCAGGGTGTGGTAGTCATTGGCGTTCCACGAGCACAGGATGCCATTGAGAACTTCGGCACAGCTGGCATGGATGTCGAAAATGCTCTTGGCGGTATGCTGGCAAATGTCACTGCTATGGAGATCGACGTCAGTGCTTGAGCTCAAAGGCCCACACGCTACGTATTTTGGACCGGTGGCTTCACGGTCGTCGAATGTGGCTCACACTGCACCAACCACATGTATTGAAGATGTCTTATGAGCGATGGTTTTAGGCTTCATGACAATATCGCTCACGACCGAGCATGATCTGTCCTATTGCTTTGCATTATGTACTTATTTAGCGATACACTACGACTGCAAGTCAAGCACGACTCTGCCCTGCAGCTTCATGGCGTGCATGTCCTCGAAGATCTCATTCAGCTTGTCCATCTTTTCGACCTTGTAATGCGTCTTAACAATGCCTCTTGCAGCCATCTCCAGAGTATCGATCGCCTCCTTCCTGTTGCCAACTGCGGATCCCACGATCTTGAGGGACTTCATGACGATCAAGCCGGGGAATGCCGTCGCAATTGGGACCATGTCGCCTTCTGGAACACCGACACAGACGAGGGTACCGCCGAACTTGAGCATCATTGGTGCTGTGCCGTATGCACCGTTGGCAGCTGTGCAAACAATGACTGCTTGTGCGCCGAGACCGCCAGTCAAGTCGGTGACTGCCTTTGCGGTGTCGCCCACAGATAATGGAACGAAGTGCTCAGCACCCGAGGCAAGCACAATGTCCTTCTTTGCATCGCCATCAACACCAATGACTCTCATGGCCATACCTTTGCTGGCAATCTGGCACGCAAGATGGCCCAGTCCTCCACCGGCGCCGAGAATGACAACAGTCTGCCCAGCCTCCGCGCCGCTCTTTCGCAATGCGCTGTACACAGTCACACCAGCGCAAAGCATTGGTGCTGCCTCTTCCGAGCTCAAACCATCTGGGATTGGAGTGACATAGTTGGCCGGACCGACAGCATACTGCTGGAATGTGCCAGGGGTGAAGTATCCTGAGACCTTTCCAGCAGTGCACGACGCGTCAATGCCCTCGAGACATGCTGGGCAATTGCCGCAGATACCCGCCAGCCACTTGATACCAACACGGTCGCCGACTTTCAGATTTGACGCCTCTGCGCCGGGGCCGAGCTTCACAATCTTGCCAACGCCCTCGTGACCACCGACCTGACCTGCTGGTGTTGGCATTGGCAGTCCTCGCCACGAGTTTGTCATAACACCGAGGTCGCTGTGGCAGACACCGGAGTGCGTTCTGTTCTCCCAATCAGTCTCAAGTCTTTGCCCATATGGATTGTTCGTGGACTCACAGGTTGATCAGGACCTCGCCTGGACCTGGCTCTGGCATGTCAAGGTCGACGACCTTGGTAGAGATCTTGCCTGGCTCATCGTAGACTGCGCCTTTAAAGGTCTTTGGCAGTTCAACAGCAGCCATAGTGGTGTATGTCGGTCGTCCTTGATAGAATGATGTAAGTGTCTAATGTGTAAAGCAGTCCAGATATTGCTTGCGATATTGTCTCAGAACTGTAGGTTGATTAAGTGAGAATAAAAAAGAGAAATCAGATCTGCTACAAAGTTGTCCAAACCAACAATCCCACCATCATACACTCGATTCAGTCCATGAGCTCTCATGGTCCCGAGGAATGATCTCAAAAGCTCCATCTACCCCGCAGCGCGCTGTGCAAACGCGCTCCACAATCGGTCGAGACAGAGTGGTCATATCCCAGGGGAAGATCACACTGACAGGATCAAAGTCTGGCCGTTGCTCACGGGTCCCGCACCAGCGGATCGGATGCTGAGTTCTTCCATCTGGAAGTGGCATGGACGATTCGACGGCTGCGACCTCATCGTGCATGGAGGGGCATTTCTCTGGCTTGGCGTCGACCTTGAGCCTCCCACTTTCGGGGATGTACCGGGTCTACGTGCCGATGGGCATCAGAATCAGCATTTCTTCGGTACTTGCGCAAGTATATGTCGAGCTGGGCGCCATTCATTAAAGAATGCCTATATTTCTTGTCCATTTCAGCTGGTTTGACGCTTCACGTTTCTTCGCTTAGCTTTGGGGTCGATTTGAGCCGTTCCTCATCATGCTCTATCCGAGCCATCGATGCTCGGAGCACAGCAGACTCTAGTCTTCATAACGTTATGGAGAGTCGAGGTCAATTTCCATGGGACTCTTGATAGTAAGAAGTATGAAAAATCGATTGCGAAAACCGTGGACGGAGAAGCACGAAAAGATACCACTCCGGTCGGCTACGCCTTCTGTACTCGGTTTAGCTTCGAGACACGCTATGCCAAAAGCTACTACTGTACATACTACACTGTTTGCTTGTGGTCCAGACGGATGAGCAGATAGACGCATGATTTGCTTGTTCGAGATGGCGAGCTTACCTTAAGGTTGCAATATGGCCGCTCTCTTCCCTTGCCTCTTCTCTCGTTGATATTCTCTCGACTCTGCACTTTCGTACTCACAAACTTCATCATGTTACTCCCAGGAGGCAAGAAGTCTGATGGACAACTGGAAAACGGAGAATCACTGTCGTTCACAGCTGATCCTGGTCTTCCTGTGCCAAATCCTACAATCCCAGAATGGCAAGTCCCACTTCATGATCTGGCAAGCGTAGCCTCAGTCAGGCTCCCCGAACAAGCCGACGTAGTGGTTATCGGATCTGGCATGACAGGATGCAGTGTGGCGAAGACGATTCTCGAAGGGGATTCCAGCTTGAAAGTGACCGTTCTGGAAGCTCGAGGCCTAGCAAGCGGAGCCTCCTCGCGCAATGGAGGGCATATTGTTTCGCCATCGTTCGGCGACTTCTCAAAACTGGTCGATACGCTTGGTAAAGAAATGGCTGTGAAAGTGGCAATTTTCACGAATGAAAACTGCGAGAAGACCTTTGCGATGGTTGATGCGTTATCGGATCCCAATGTCAAAGAGAGATCCGAGATCAGACGGACGCAAAAGTGCTTAGCTCTGCAGGATGAGAGTCTGGTCAAGGAGGTTGAGAAGATGATCCAGGTCTGGAATGACATCATGCCAAAGAACTACCACGATGAGTACGAGCTCATCAGTGGTCAGGAGGCAGAAGAAAGATTCGGCCTGAAGGATGTTGCTGGCGCTGCTGTTGGAAAAGCTGCTGCAGTGTGGCCGTATCGACTCTGGACTGGTGTCTGGGAAGTGCTTATCAAAACATATCCGGATCGACTGAACGTGGAAACGTTCACTCCAGTCACAGCAGTTAAGTCAGCTGATGACTTGAGCTACATCGTTTCGACCCCAAAAGGAGACATCAAAGCCTCGAAAGTAGTGTACGCGGCCAATGGCTTCACACCTCATCTGCTACCCAGTCTGCAAGGGAAAATCTACCCATGGCGCGGTACAATGAGTTGTCAAGATCTGGGTCCAGATTTTCCCAGCCACGGTGCCACACGATCATGGTCCTTCATCAGCGAGAGCAAGATGGATGAGGAGCTCGGTGCCCCAAATGCTGGCTTGTATTACCTGACACAAAATGGTCGATCTGGCTTAATGTTCTTAGGTGGAGAGAACGAAAACTTGGACAGCATATTGACGAGCGACGACAGCCAGCTCAACCCACACTCAGCAAAGAAGATCGGGCAGGTTCTTCCCACCCTCTTCAAGAATGCGAAGCAACCTGAGGTCAAGAGGATATGGTCAGGAATTATGGGATTCACCAAAGACGGTCTACCTCTGGTGGGTAAGTTACCCGCACTCGTCACAGGACGGCAGGAAAGTAATGGAGAGTATATCGCCGCTGGCTTCAACGGCTACGGCACTGGCTATTGCTTCCTCTGTGGTCAAGCTGTTGGCGAAATGATCCTAGGCAAGAACACAGACTGGCTTCCAGATGCGTTCTTGGTGACGAAGGAGAGATTCGAGGGTGGGCTTGTCTCAAGTCCTTTCCACGGGCATTTGTTGCCGTCATAAGCGTTCAGATCAATCGTGAAGTTAATGAACATCAAATTACAAGTCGTCATAAGAATACATGACAGTCGCTAAAGCGCTCACAACGAACATCGCTTTAGGGTATGATACATCCATCATTTTATCGCCGCTCGCGACCTTTGAAATCCGCAGTCCCCATTCTATTTGATGTCCTTAGTAATCCAGGCATGCTGCAACAACTCCAATGCGGTCGGTCTTTGTTCGTGCTCTCCACGGAAAGTCATGGCCAAGAATGCCTTGAGCTCCTCGCTAGCATTATCCGGAACGGTCGGGCTAGCATCAGCCCCACTCTTGTTGCCAATCTTGAAGATGGCTTGCATCTGTGTGCAGTTTGGATGAGGGTGCTGACCCGTGAGCATCTCCACAATCAAGCAGCCCAAAGACCAGATGTCGGCCTTCTTCGTGTATGCAGTCTGTCGCACGACTTCGGGCGCCATCCAGAAGACGGAGCCTTGGAGGGACACGCGCTGCGCACCCTTCTTCGCGGCCGGCGTGAGCAAGGTCGATGCTTCGACGCGCTTAGAGATGCCGAAATCAGAAATCTTGACCGTGCCCTTGTTGTCGACAAGGATGTTGGCACCCTTGATATCACGGTGGATGATGTCCTTGCTGTGCAGATAATTCAAGCCGGTCAAGATCTGTCGCACGAAGTTTGTGATGAGTGACTCGCCGAGAGGGCCATAGTTGACCAGCATCGTGGCCACTGATCCACCAGGAACATACTCCAGGAAAATGTTTAGGTGGCTTTCGTCGGAGTTTGAACCTAGGTAAGACACGATATTGTCGTGCTTGAGCTCTCGAAGAAGACCGATCTCGTGCTTGAGTGCTTCGACCATGTTCTTCTTCTTCGAGTCCATGGCAGTGCCGGTATCGGTGGGCATCTCGACTTGCTTGACAGCCATGAGCTCGCCAGTAATAGCATGCAGAGCTAGATAGACACTGCCAAAGGAACCTTGACCGATCAACGCACCCTTCATGTACTTGATGTTGTCCCAAGAATCGTTTTCGAGGTACTCGTTGAGCTCCTCGTCCTCTTCCTCGTCGTCCTCATGGATAGCTTGACTCAGTCGCTTGTTGAGTGAGTCGCTGCCCTCTCCACTGCCACCACTAAAGCTAGTGCCTGCGATACTGCTTCGTGCATCATCATAGTAGCCATGCATGGTGCTTGTCTTGCCATCTGGATCCGTGACATTGACCTCGCTGCCAGCGAACGAGACGTAAGACTTGCGATCCGGCTCCAGTGGTGACTCTTCGTCCAGTGGCTCGAGCATGGAGGACGCGATGGAGTCTCTGTAGCCCGGACCACCAGCCAAACGCAGCACTGAAAGTGGTCGAGGACCTTTTGGCGTTTGGCTGAGCCACTGATCAGAGATAGCGGGTAGTGGTGGAGCATCTTTCAAACTTGAAGCAACACTGAAGTTGCTGACCATGCTGAGTCTGCTTGTGGCGCGGCTGATGCGGCGAGAGCGGCGGATGGACATGCGGACTGTGCGGTCGATCTCGGCAGGCTCGTATTCTGGGAAGTACGTGGACAGGTCAGACGCGATGAGTTCACTTGGAGGTCGGCCGCCGAAGTGCTCCTTGAGGACTGTTCTAGGTCGAGGCATCGGCTTGACCTTGTTGGCAATCTGGGAATTATTGGACATGAGGTGTCGTTCTCGCTCCTTCGCCGATGCTGGTGAAAGTGGATAGCTGACTGGTGCCAAAGACTCTCCAGTGATCTGCGCAATCTTGAGCTGGCTTCGAGCGCTTGCGGGTATGATGAGGTTGTTCTGCTGCTGCTGAACATGGATTTGCCCGGCAATGTTCGCGGCCATGGCCAGCTGCTCGTCGTCTGGCTCGCCCATGTGGATCTTGCGCAAAATCAGACGATTGCGCTCAAGTCTGTTGCGATCCGAGCACACGCGCCACACTTCGGTCTCGTTGATCCGTCTGCACAAAGCAGGGTTTGGCTCGGTCCCATCCAACACGTAGAAGCAATAATTCTTGACATGGTTCTCGTTCAAGCCACCTTTTCGCAAGGCCTTGAGCATGATGTCTTCCACATTCTTGCAGCCCTCGATGCTGACCACGGAAGTTCTGCCGGTGTCGTAGATGACTCTGATCAATGCCTTGTCCACAGGTAGAATACTACTGTTGGTGATCGAGCTGTCCGTACTCGGTGTTGTGCGGTGACCTGGGAAGCGAGCAGTCTGTGGTGTCTCAGCAGGTACAGTCGCAGCTCTGTTTGGCTGAACAGCATATCGCGACGTGACGCCGGTATAGTCAGTCTTGGAGGCATTCTCGCGGTGAGGACTGCTGACGGTGCCGAATGTGCGTGAGCGAGCGCGGTCTTGGTCGATGTACGGTGAAGAAGGTCGAGAGCTTGGCTTTATATTGCCAAAGGCGGATGCACTGGCGGCCATATTCGACAAGTCAGATATCTGCCGCGACATGCGCTTTTCAGCTCTTGTGCTCTGTATCGATCGGGCAGATTGTGGGCCCTTTGGCGAAGCTGAGGTCGGAGGTGTAAAGCTAGGGTTGTCGAGTAGGGCAAGCGATTCCTGTTCAGTGTCAATACCACCTCCCCTTAAATTGAGCAAGCCGCCACCCACTCTATTTGTTACTCGCTTCGAAATGCGCTTGTACTCTGATGCTCTGAACTTCTTTGCCTGTGCTTCGATACGCTTGCGGTCGCCCATCTTTAGAATTCCCATCTCTTTCAGTGACGCCGCGTCAAGCTCCATGAGGTTCGAGCCGGTGATGTTGTTCTTCAGGAAGAGCGAAACATATTGCGAACAGTTGATGCCTCGAAGCCATTCTGCCACACGTTCCTCGTCCCAGCTCCTGATGTCCATTAGTACGTCGTCTTCGTCGTATGCGAAGTACGGAGAAGGCATGGTGGGAATTGGGAAGAATAGGAAATGTTTGAAGAAATGCTTGAAAGGTGAAAGTAGAAGTTGTGTGCGGTGGCTCTTTGTCACCGTCGCCTTGACCCTGGTGGTCGCCATAGCAATGACAACCCACGCACGATCTTTGACATCCGAAACCACTTCACCCCATCTTTGTTCACATATGGATCATGCCACTCACCTCACAGAACCTGGACCATCAAAGTGCTCGGAGAACTCCGACTCTGTTGGACTCGCGAAGAATCCATGGTGCTGAGTCGACGGCTGCTGTACTCTGTATGATGCGATATTCGAGCCGTACCCGGCTGGCATTCTTGCTGACAAGAGCGCCATCTTCCCGTGCTCCAGTGCTCAAGTCTATGCGCGTGTGCGTATTCGATAGTGTGGTAAGGTGTGGTATCGACGACGGCTAGTGGAGGACTCGATCTCTAGAGGGCAACGACAAGAACAAAGAAGGTGTTTGTCATATGTACATGACTTCTTCCTTGGTCTTCTCTTCTTCTGCGTGAATTCGTTTGCCTGCCGTGAGTGTCGTCAAGGAATGGACTGCACGATCGAGTGGCGCGTCCAGGGTATAATACCTCCCGATGGAAGGTTGCGGTGGAACGCTCTCACAGGGAAGCCAAGTGTTGCAGTCGTACAAAGAGCGACCGTCGACCGAGGCAGAGTCTTCGTAAGCCTGAACGAGCGTTCGAGCAAAGAGCAGCAGTATCGTCTCCTTGTCTGATGTTGCGCGGCGTTTGCACTGATGAAACACGCTGGCGCTACAGCCCACACCACGAGTCTGGTTGTTCCACGTTGACCCGGCGCCTTCGGCCCTTCTAGACGACGCAGAAATATTACAGATTACAAGAAGCGAAGATAGACAGCGAGAAAGATGAAGAAGTTTGCTATTCGGAGCGCAGAAAGTAGACGGAGATGCGTCGCTATTCTTATGGCGCGGCGTCTATCTCGTACAGATCCATCCGAACCTGAAACACCACTCACTAAGCCGGATCAGGGGTGTACAACGCTCATCCTAGATCTGCACATGGACGCCGGCGAGGGTGTGAGGATGTCAGCAGCCGTGAGAAGTACATCTCCTCTTCATCGTGGTCTGTTGTCTGGCTGGACCTGGGAGAAGTCTTGTATTTCGACCATGCTCCTCTGTGTCTGTCAAACAACTCCTTTGTGTATACCCTCTCCACTACGACCTCAACGCACCAGTGGTCCTTAAGTTTCCGCCTCACGCTGTCTCTGCTTCCTCAGCTTGTTGCATTTTCAGTCGAGACCCTTCCATCTCTGCAGCCACTTGTCACAGCTGAACGTGAGCCGCATCGTTATGAAAGTACCTGTCAATTCTTCCCACGGCGCGACTCCGTACACGTGCAACATCTCCATTTGGAACAAGCATGACCCGCATGCATCAAGCGAGGAATTCGATAAACAGCACGACTGGTGATTGTTTAATGCTTATTTTGGGATGATCCAGAGAAATGTCAGTGTTGTTTTGTTTCTATCCTTAACTCGACCCCCTTTCGCTGGTGAGGCTCTGTGGTGCGAGTCCGGAGATCTGATTGGTGCGCTGTTTGACGGTCGTGATATTGGTGACAAGCACAGCATTATGGGGCACACGAACCACGGCGTGTCTTCAAATGTTTTGGACATGCTAGAGGTGAAAGTGATGGACTGGTGTTATACATGAATGTAATTTCTAGTGGATTGGATCAGCACTGCGTGTTGCATTTTCCCCTTATAATGGCGCTGAATATTTTTGACTGCGGTTAATCCGTTGCAGTAACTCATTCCAAGTCTAAAGATGATCACGACGTGCGGTCACCTGTAGAAATCTTGGTCATATTCAGGTCAGTAAGTCACAATAGTGCGAATTCGAGACTATGATATATCGCTATAATCGACGGACCAAGCCCTCCCCCTGCACTCCACGTTGCGCACCTGCTACAGCTTGTTCCTCATCGGCTTGCCTAGAAGCTCGACGGATACTGGTAGAGCTCCCATTGGTCGTAGTCGCCGCCGCTGCATGTTCTTTCTGATATTCTTCCGCGGCTTTCTGGGCTTTGCGGTCTGCGATTCTGGCCTTGGTCCAGATCCACCACTCCTTGACTTCTTTCACGCCGTTCTTCGCTCCGTCTACGAGATCAGGGAAGACTTTCCATACGTGCCAACCATATATCAACACAAGGGCAAGGACAATACATATGGGTACTCCAATGGCCCACAGTTCCCAATGGTGTCTTGCGCCTGGCAGATAATTGTCGCTCATACTGAAGATGCTGGCTAGTAATGTGAGAGGAAACACCACAGAGGCGAACAGTCCGAAACGCACGCTGAACTCGCCATCATGGACACCTCGGAAGGCGGCGCGTCGGTTAGAGATCTCGTGGACAGCGGTGCTCAGCGCTGTCGCTCGCTCTCGCAGGGGCTGCATCCGGTGATTGAGAGCAATGAAGTCTTTTTGGGCGCCTTTTATGGCTCCCGGCACGTCCGGATCCAGAGCTTCGTCACCAAGCTGGACGCCGATACGTTCCAGGTTGGCAATCATTGCGCGCCAAAAATGGTTTAGGTGCCTTTGCATGTACGTGATGTCCTTTTCGACTTGGTTCATCATCTTGAGCTCTTGTCTCAATTTTTGCAACGAAAGTTCATCATCGATCTTCGCCTGATAGTCATCAGAGAACCACTCGCCCTTGGAAATGGTTGTATTGATGAGTTCCAGTTGGCTCACCCAATGCTGCGCGATATTCTTCAAGAGAAACGAAGCCGCGTTGCATGACGAACTGTGAGTCTCTTCGACATGTTTGGATGCTGCAAACTTCGTCCAGTAATGTACCATCTCGTCAAGGGGCGAAGCGAGGTCCCGGAAGGCCTCGAGGTCCTTCAGTGAATTGTCGGCTGCATCAATCCCTACGCGAGTGGGATCCAGTCGGAAAAGGGTTGAGCAGCCATCATGATAAGGCCAACTCTCATGCTCGACTTGATGCAGCTTGGAGCTCTTCTTCCAGTCCTGAGCCTTCCACAGAGATGCGCGCGAGATGTATGTTCTCTTGTCGCTGAGTATTAGCGTTTTGCGTGCCGGTGGCCATTCTTCCTCGCTGTCATCCGCCGGAGCATCACCCGTTATGGATCCTGCACGTTGTACACGTGGTCTCATCGATCGTTTTGTCGGAGGCACTCCTGTAACGACTGTCTCGCCGACCCTTGCGCCATTCGCGACCGGATCATGTGCCACCGCAGGCGGCGATGAACTCCGTCCAAGGATGAAATCATTGATTCTTGGATTGAGACATGCAGCAGCCATGCCTGGATCAACTAGAATGACAGCTAAATCGACGATCAGCATCGTGGTCTCCAGAGAATATAATTGACCATACCATCCCAGCCTTGATTTGAGTCCGCAGGGTCCAAATCCTGTGACGTCCAGAACGAAGCAGCTCTCCTAACAAAACCATGCCGGCGGTCCGGCTTGCCAGCAGAGGGAACGTCTACATCTCTCCAGCGTTCGTATCGCCGCCGATTGACCGCAAACGTCATTTGAAGGGTCAGAGCATCAATGGAGCTCGGCAGCTTAAGAGTCCGAAGCTCATAATATCTGAGTGTGAACGATCGTGTAGGTACGTGCATGGAGGGTAGACCTCTATTCTGAATGGACCAGGAATCCGCATAGTTCAATGTATTCATCTGTTCACTGAACACTAGCGGATCAACGCCAAGATGATATCCCAGGATCTCCACGAATTCCGGCTCCATGTCTTCGAGGATGAATAATCGGCGTACACCTTTCTTTCGACTTTGCTTCGCGAGCCCATCCTCCGCAGTCAGATATTCCTCGAGCTTGGGGGCGCTTGAGAATCCTGATTCGTATCCTGATAGTGGCGTGACGGTCTTCTCGTTGAAAACCAGACACACGCATCGACCTGGCGTTCGTTTATGAACTTCTTCGAAGTGCTTCTTCACCACCTTTCGACCCTCGTCATTCTTGTTGCCGAGCTTTCGAAGAAAAGGCTTTAGAACAGGATAGGATGTCTGCAGCTTGAACAGAGACGTCAGGTACGGCTTGTTCGGAAAAAAATTTGGTGGTCCACGAGTTCTGTCCATTGTTGGCAAGGCTGGGACTAGATGGGCATCCTCTCCAAGTTGTTGCAGCTCAATAGGCGTCGGTGGTGCAGCGTTCGATGGAGCCATTGGCAATTAGAGAAATAGATCTGCCATTCTGACGAGGCTGTAGGTAGCAACAGATGAAAACATTACGAGTTGAGATGGGTTGTCCACGATGTGAGGCCACCGACGGAGTATCCCGCCCCCGCAAGCTGGAAATACGTGTGACACGGACCCATGTTGCGATGTGCATCTTCAAATGCATCGGCCATCAAAAGTGGGTTCCATGCGAGCGCATGATTCGATGGTTTCTGATGTTCACCGGCTTGAAGTTATGAATAGCTTTCCTTTGTCAGCATTGTCTCGAGAGGAGAAAAGGTGGTTGGGAACTGCAGAGCCGCACTACAATGTACCAAGCATTTGTATGGCGCGCTTGGGCCGGCCCGGATTGTCCATCAGGCTGGGTGTCCAACTGTCGGCGGTCGTCCAGGTACAAACATAAATCCTATTTGCAACACATAAGCCTTGAATGTTAATCGAGATAACATACGAGCACTGAGCGTTGCAATCATGGGAAATGCCGCAGATCAGCGCACACGCGACAGCTCGTATCGGCGAGGCAATCTTCAGAAGCTACATGAGCAGTGAGAGAACTCATGACAACATCTTCTTGACCTGGTATGCGAAACAGTTCAAGGAGGTGTATTATCCGGTCAACGATGAGCTGTACTTTGGTGAATGGTTATTGCTATCAATCTCAGCACGCACTCATGCAGAGTTGAGCGTCATTGATGCCCAAGGAGCAGAATGGTGTGTATCATCACTCGAGCAACAGAACAGTTGCAGGGAAGATCCAACGAGCGCTGCCAACACGCATCTGGCGAGATGTGCGACGAGTGATAAGACGCCTCGTGCCGCTTTCTGTGCGATCGAAGCTTTCCGATTTCACATCCGTGACGCCTTGGATTTTTCGAGAAAGAGTTGCAGAATTCGACGCCATTCCCTTTGGAGCATGCAGCAGTCGCAGAGTGGGGAGGAGAGAGCAGCCACTGTATTTCGCACTGCCGATCACACCTCATACGTCACCTCGTCCACCTCCTCGTCGCATGATTTGTGCCTGCTGCGTCTTCTGCCGGTGCGACTGGATCTTCTGCAGCTGTCAAACCAACTAATTCTCTGGTCCGCTGCCTGCAGCCGAACGGTAGCTGCATGATAAAGATACAAACGCCGACCAACCGCCAAATGAGCAAATCCACCATCCCGTCCAACCAGAAACCAGTCGCAGTCGCTCCAGAGGCAGCCTGACGGCAACTTCTCCGCTCCCACATCGAAGCTCGCAGACTCGCGCCTTCCATCTCGATTGTATTGCATTAGTGGAAAGCACGATCGTGAGGAACATTTGGTGTCAGCCGTTCATGCGGTGACGACACCCGTTGCGCTAGCGAGTTACGCCCGATTGCGCGCTTTCTGGCAACACGACCGCCGCGATGGCGTACGACCGACCATACGGCGATGAGCGAGATTCGTACAGCTCGTCTACGCCGTATCCGACTGCACGCGACTATGAGTACGACTCTATCCCAGATCCACGACAGTATCAAGCGCCACTACCGACGAATGGTGGCCCGCCATATCCACCAGCAGATGCGCGATCATGGGCCTCATCAGGTGCGCCTCGACCTGTCGGAGAGCCACTTCGGCAGCAAGGCGTCTATGATGCCGTCTCCAACGCATTCGACAATTCATCTGCTGCGAATCAGTTGCCTGATGAAGTCATTCGCCAGATCACCGAGCAGGTGCGCTCGCAGGTCATCGATAGTCTGAAGAGAGAGGGCTTTTCGGCTGCTCCACCTCCTGCCTCAGCGCCGCCACCGCAGGCATCGTCGTTTCCTCCCCCACCGCCGACCGCAATTCCCAAGCGCGAGAGTCCTCCAAGCAACAGGGACTATCTGAGCTCGCCACCTCCTCTGCCACGCGAGGAGCGAGCATACTCGTCGGCTTCTTCAATGCAAGGCGAGAGCTTCCGATCAGAAGCCTCGGACACTCTGCCTCGCGAGCCACACCTCACTTCGAACGGCGATGTAAAGAATGACTTGCGCGACAGCAAGATCGACATGAAAGAGAACCTGGGATCGAGATATGGTGATCGTTCAGAGTCAGATGCAATGCCTCGTCGGCCAACCATACCGTCTTTGAATGTTGACGAAGAGCCGACAACATTGGAGAAGATCTGGCAACCTCTGTTCGATGTCAATGGAGAGCCGACGGAGAGGCTAGGTCAGTTCCTGCGTGGGATCGCCCTCCACATAATCGAAGACTACGAGCCAAAGAAATCGCTCGTCATCCCTCCTGCGAAGCTCAAGAAGTTCTATGAGGACGTCAAGCTCGCCGATGATACGTACCCGTGGCACAACGTCTTCACGCTAAGCAACAGCTCAATCGCGAAGATCTATCGCGATAAGAAGATCGAGCACTTCTATATACAGGACAAGCTCACTGAACCTCCATCGATTCCTGCCTTGACGCCGGCTGGATTCCAGAGATGGATGACATTGCATATCCAAGCTCATCCGCAAGCCGAGTTCGAGCGACTGGCGCAAGCTGTGCGAGACATGCCCATCAACAATGCAGATAACCCCAAAGAGCGCTTTCCGAAAGAGCTTTCGCGACGTCTGCTACCCAAGTTCGATGACTTGGAGACGAGACAATACTGTAGCGCTGCCTTGCGAGCGGATGGTCAGATCGCGATCCCAAATCATACAAGCTTCCCACCACCTCCACCGCGTGCGAAACCGCAGCCACCGCCACCTCCACCGGTAGATGAGCCTGCGTCGGCTTTTGGCGATCGCGAGCGCATGCCATATGCAACGCAAAGTCAGCCTAATTTGCAGGACTCGGCAATCACGAGTGACACCGACGATGACCATGACGATAATCGGAAACCTTCTGTGCCTATCGAGCGCGAGAGAAAACCATACATAGCTAAAGAGGGCTCTGGCAAGATCTACGAGAACGACGACTCATCGCAGAAGACACTTCGGCCGGAGCCACTAAGCGCAACTACGCGGCACAGAAACTCGATGTTTGCAGAGCGAGATCTGGGTAATCATTCCGACACGAGCAGCCGAGCGAGCGACTATACCGCAACGTCTGTGCCACACCGCTCCAGGGCCTACTCCAAGTCATCTCGGCGCGACCGAAGCCCGCCATTAGCAGGATATGGCAAATCGGACAGTGGAGTCAATGGTATCTCCAGTAGTCAGTATGCTTCGAACATGTATTCCAACGACAGAGATGAGGATAGATACCGCGAAAGAGACAGGGCTCGCGATCGAAGTGAAAGAAGGGATCGCGATCGTGATGAGCGTGATAGGCGCGAAAGAGACGAGCGAGAGCGGGATAGGGAGCGAGATCGCGAGCGACGTGAAAGAGGCGAGAGAGGCGACCGTGACGATAGAGATCGTGAAAGAGACGCAAGAGACCGCGAAGAATATATGCGCCGACTCGACGATGATGAACGCAAATTCTCGAGGTACGATGGTGAACCCATCAGCCGCAGGTCTACGGTAGACAGCGGCTACCCTGGTCCAGCATACGGGCAGTATCCACCACCTTTGGGCACGGGAGAGCGGAGATATGGTTGAGTGAGCAGATATGGTTTGCATAGCGTTTTTGGATTTCATACTTTTCTTCTTCTTTGGATTTATGGGCGGCTGAGATACCAAAGATCGACGGTTACTTCATATGAGTGCGAAATACCCTTCTGTACGGTGGGACATTATGAGACTGTCGCTTGTGTAGTATATAAGAACAAATTGACAAGAAATGACTGCTCACTTGTTCGTCCTCTAGCAGACCCTCAGCCTGGTCCCCTCAGCCTTGCTGTGGGTCCCCTCATGAGCTATACGTCATGGTATTTCATCCTCAACGATCAACGTGATTTCAACGTCGATGCTCTCAAACACAATTGCAAAACACCAAATCTCATAATAGAACAACGAATTGAGCATTCTGATCATGTCGAGCAACAGCAAGCTTATGGATACGGAACCAGGTGGAGAGCAGACCCAGTCAGACTTCCCGGTCACTTCACCTCCCTCCACTTTATGACAACTGACAGGTTCAACAGGTACGAAGGCGTTCACGCTTTTGTCAAGCCCCACAGCAAAGGCAGCGGTCAGCTCAGTGGAGCCTCAACTGAAGTCGCCGACTCTGCACAAGATCTCAACAAGGACCCGTCACGTGGACAGCGCACGGCCGAGAACATGAGATATGGCCAAGGCATCTCTGAGCAGGGCACTGCACCTAGTGAGATCGAGAGAGAGGCTACGGACGCTGGAGTCGATGCTGGGAGGCAGGAGGATACGCCGGCGCAGTCGAGAAGGGAGCAGGGTTACTATGGGAGCAATGAGGTCAAGCGTGATGTTGGTGCTTGAACTCGATGAATGTCTGAGGGTAATCAATGATTTGCCATGAGGCTCGAAGTGTCCTTCCTGTACTATTGCAAACTATGATAGTTTTGAGGGATTGATCAATTTCGCATGCTCTTCTCATCTAAGCAAATCGATGAGCAAGGATCTGTACGGAAGGCGCATGTCTGAGAACGTACGCCAGATTGGTGGGGCAGGTTGCTGCAAATTGCTTTCCCCTAGTTTCGATCTCGCACTCACAACTCCTTGCCACGAACGCGACTGATTGCATTTAGAGTCATGACGTTTTCATGCACCCCATCCTCGAACACGCCATGCAGCTTCAAAGGCCTGGCAACGCGTCGAAACGCGTCACCATTCGTGGTCATCCTGAAAATAGTCTGTTGAAGACGACGGCGGGCCCATGCGATCCTCGACAGGAAACAATGCTTTGCCCGAATATCCTACTGCCTGATAAACGGTCCTCGTGGTTTCTGCGGCCGTAGACAAGTGCTTTGCTCAGCAGTATGCTGCATGCATGGCACTGATCTACAGAGCAAGCAGTCATCTGTCCACCTCTGCGAGGTTGGAGCCACGCTTTTGGTGTGTTGCAGCTCGCTTCTGCATGCATTGGAGTGTGATCCAACGAGGTCTTGCGGTGGCGCAGGATTCGGAGCACTCCTCATTTCCTGGCGCATTCTGTTACGGAGGTGCCGAGATCTCGCAGAGCCTCATCGCATGCGGAGGGCTTTTAATGGTTATGTTCCATTCGATGATCGCGTCTTTCGGGACTATTCCGACTTGTATTGAAGATGGCTGATGCTAGGAAACGATTTCTTACTTCCGACTCGACTCTATTCGGTGACGATGTGGATGATAATTGGCAGCCAGCACCATCGTACCCCTTGGAGCCTTCTGCTGCTTCAACAGGCGCATCACGGGAACCGATACGGCGTGAGGCACGCTTTACTCGTTCTCCGTCACGAGATGTACGCAGCCCGACCGCAATTGGACCACATGGTTCCTCGTCTCTGAGATCAGTGCTGCGACAGGATGCATACACCGGTGGCCTCGTTCCCCTTGATGGTCACGCTCGCGCTTCACCTGGAAGTGGACCGTCCTCGATTGCATCGCCGACTCTGTCTGGCGGGTTCAGCTCACCTAAGCGGAGGCCGACAGATGGTATGAATGCATCCAGCTTTAAGAACACGTGCTGACTGTCTTAATCAGAAATTGATCCGTTTGATAATATCTTCGGGACTTATCGCAATGACAATAATCCACCTGTGACTCTGAGGGCTCCGAAACGCCGAAGATTCCTCCAGGATGGCCAGACTGATCGCTTCCACAATGAGGACGGCTGGGATGTCTTGGACATGATCAAGCAGAAGTATTTCCGTCCTAGCTACAATTCCCTACCCGAGGGCCATCTTCGGTTGCTCATTTTGCACCCTGGCGAGGACGATGATCCCATCAAAGTCACGCTGGTAAATAAGCCACTGAATTCTCAATGTCGTTACGAGGCACTTTCGTATGTTTGGGGGAACGATTTGCCCCTCAAACCAATCATAGTCTTTGACCAAACGAAACCTCAAATGTGGCACAGAGATGCGTCAAAAGACAAACCCAAGTTGAAGGATCTGTTGGACACCAAAGTCTCCGTGGTCCTCATTCGCGCCAACTTAAAGGCCGCTTTCATGCGACTGCGGCAGGTACCACCTAAGAACCAGGATGGGACGGTCAATTGGAATCGTAAGAAGTGCGCTCAAGATATTCACGCTTGTCTGGTGCCGTATATGCTGACATGAAGTTTAGCTACTGGAACCCACGATACTTCCGTATCCTCTGGGTGGATGCGCTTTGCTTAGATCAGCGATGCATCGAAGAGAAGAGCCGAGAACTGCAGCGAATGGACATTATCTATGGTTCGGCATTGCAAGTCATCGTATGGCTAGGAGAAGGCAACGAGTCCAGCGACAACGCAATGGACTTCATCGAGGAGCTCTATCAGGACGAACGAGCGGGACGAGTGACACCGCTTGAACCTTCCAAGAAGACTGTGGATTCATTCTTAGGGCTGATGCAGTGCAACTGGTTGTAAGTGGTGGGACCGAGATGATGAGAGAGACTACTAAAACACAATAGCGGCCGTCGCTGGATTATTCAGGAAATATTCTTTGGCAACAAGCCGGCTCTCTACTTCGGCAAAAAGAGTCACAATATCGAAAAGTTCTACCTCGCTTTAGATCGATTCATGGACATGCTCCACGAGCAACGAAATCCTCGACAAAGGGGCCCAGAACTGCACCGATCGAACATGGAGCGTGTCGAGGCGTACGGTGCACGGGTGATACACCAATTGCAATCCGAACTGCTGGACAAGGATGACCGCGACCGTCCATCCCGGCAGAAAACCCTTGATTTCCTGATATGCAAGCTGACTGCGTTTGATGCTGGCGATCCACGAGACGTGATCTTTGGGGTGCATTCGCTAGCTCGAAGGATTGATTCTACTCCATTGCCGTCTCCAAATTACAAGGCAAGCGTATTGGATGTCTTTGCTAGCTTCGTCGAATATTCGTTTCGGGCGACATGGCAACTCGATGTGATTTGCCGGCACTGGGCGCCAGTACATACACATTTGCTGGTGAATTTACAACGAGCGAGAGCGACAGGGTGTCAAGACATATTTACCGAGCTGGATACCACAGCTGGACCAAGCACCATTTGGGCCACCAAGTCGTAAGACTCTTGGTCGCATCAACGGTGCGCCTTTCGTAGGAGATACAACGACACTCTACAATGCCAGCAAAGGGATACGCGAAGAAAAGATTGTTGCTAAGTTCGGCAAGCACCGCGTACCACGAGTGATCCGCGAAGTCTGGCCTTCACGTGCAAGGCCACGGAAGCTAGGTCGGGATATTCTCATCGAATCTTACGATGGCAGACTTGAAGTTCAAGGCGTGATACTTGGGACAATAACAGAGCGCTCCGACCGGATGATTCCCGAGATTATCCCTCGGGACGTTCTTCATCTAGGAGGTTGGAAGTACTGCAATTTCGACGGAGCTAATGAGGTCAATGATGTACCTGATCAGTTATGGAAGACTTTGATTGGCAACAAACATCTCAACGGCACGGATGCTGACTTCGGCGATAAGGCTGCGTGTCTCGCGATGCTGAAGGAAGAGGACGAGCACGGAGACATCCGCATCTCAGACTTACTCCGGAGGCCATACATCTTTGGCAATCCAAAGCGTAACAATTATCTGGAGCGTGCTCGAGTGGTTTGCTGGAATCGACGAGCCTTTGTAGGGGAACAGTGGCCTGGCGAATCAACGGTGCCGCCTGGCAATAATGGTGCGTGGCTGCAGATTGATCATGATACTTAAGCAGCAGTGTCCACTAACATGATTGCCTCAGAGCTATTCGGACTTGGACCTGATGCGATTGCAGAAGGTGATTTGATCTGCGTGATATACGGTCTTAGCGTCCCCGTCATTCTTCGTGCGTACGAGAACGAACCATTCCTCGGCTATGAGGAACCACCGATATTGTATGATCCGAAGTACAATCCGAGGCGTCAACCATCGATGACACCAAAAGAACGCTTCCTTGGCTACTCCGCCACGTCTACTCCATCTCGCCGCCCATCAAAATCGCCACTCTTGCAGACGAGCCCAACTTTCTCGACATCAAAATCTGACTCTGCTCTTCCACTTGCGCAGACACCATTGTTTCCTGGGAACGAACCGTTGTATTACAAGATCATCGGTGAAGCATACGTTAATGGCATGATGGAAGGGCAAGCAATACACAATCCGCGATACAAAGAGCAGATGTTCACACTGGTATGATGTAGCTCGCGTGCGAGTCATGCACGTGATGCCACAACTTGTACTTTCTACGTCCCTACGATGGTGGCACAAGTACGGGTCCACCAGCTGGGCATGAATTCATTCATCTCAGCATTTGCTGAACATATTTGCGACGATTGTAGAGATGGCATTCTCGCATAGCAGAAGCAGCGATGTCGGAACCGCATTTCATTCTTGCCGAAGCTAATCGCTCCTGCCTGGGTCACTCCAACTTAGGGAAGTCGCGACCTGCATCAGTCTTTGGACCATGTCCAACGCTTGATCTTCTCGTAGAACTCATAAGGTATCATTACATCTCTACCGACACCAGAGCATACTCACCACCATCGCTACCAGTACCCTCAGTTCAGATCAAAATGATCGTCTTACACGATCCTCTCACGCTGAAGCACGACACCGTGGAGTTTCTTGGAGCGAAGACCAAACGAGCTCTAGAGTCACCAGAACGGATCACGGCGATCTTGAAGGCGATCGCCGCCAAATCACCGCAACATCAGGTCTGCCAAGTTCAGTGCGATGCACCACTGTCTTATAGTCACAGAGTGCTGCAAGTAGCCATGCGAGCGGCGCATGACTTCGACTATTTGAACTATCTTCGAGACGCCCACAAAGACTGGGTGTCTGCTGGAATCATCGAACAAGACGAGAGCATCTTGCCCGAATGTTTCAGAGTGCCGACAGCTGCAAGACGACAAGATATTGGCCCGCCAAAGGATCGCTTTGCGAAGGCAGGCTACTATGCCTTTGACATGAGCACAGGCATCTGCAAGGACACATTCCAAGCGGCAATGGCGAGCGCTTATGTTGCCGTCATGGCGGTCATCAGTCTCACAACCGAAGGACACGCGCCAACAGTTCTCTCATTATGTCGGCCGCCGGGGCACCACTGCACACGGAACATGGCAGGCGGATACTGCTACATCAATAACATGGCTGTGGCGGTGTATGCGCTGATGGTGTGCTTGGCCCAGCCCGAGCAACGAAAAGAATGGTCGGAGGCGGCCTTTCGTGAGCCGAGCATTGTAAGAAATGCCATAAAGAACTTCAACAAGAAGGTAGCGATTCTGGACCTCGACTTTCACCATGGCAATGGTACACAAGACGCCTTCTATGATACCGACGTACTTTACATCAGCATACATGGCGAGGACGAATTTCCATACTACTCCGGTCGCGAAGATGAGACAGGTGTGGGAGAGGGGACAGGATACACTTGCAACTTGCCACTGAAAGTAGGAGCGAGCTTCGAAGAGTACATGGAGAAACTCAACGCTGCGATCGGCGAACTCGAGCATTTCAAGCCAGACTACCTCTTCGTCAGTCTAGGGTTTGATACGTTCCATCTCGATCCACTGGGTAAATTTCAGATCGATACGGAGCACTACAGCATCATCGCGAAGACGATCCGTTCGGCGAAAGCGCTCGTTGACGTCCCGACCGCAATCCTACTTGAAGGCGGATATGTCATCGACCGTTTGGGAGCGAACATGATTTCGTTCATGCAAGGCTGGTAGGTTCCTGATCGCTTCCTTCGACTGCCACACAAAACTGACATGATGCATAGGGAGGATGCAGAAACAGATGTCATTCTGGCTAAGGGGCTGCTTAGCATGAAAGATGCAAATTCCACCAAAGAGGCAAAAGAGCTGGTCGGAGAAGATATTGCGGACATGGTAGACTTACCAGGAGAAGACTGGAATGAATGGTTCTCAAATAAGGCGGCTGACGCATGAGCCTTTCACTACAGTTGAGCGACGCCCAACAAAAGAAGCACGCCAAAGACCAACGCAAGTACGCCAAGAAGAAGGGAAAGGAGAAGAAGGGAAAGGCAGTGAAAGACGCCGAACGGATGGTCGCCGCAGCAAGAGCAGGTCTTGCCGCCTCTCAGGCTGAACTTGCTGAGACGGAGGCTAAGCTTGCTGAGAACAAGGCAAAAATAGCTGCAGGAAAGTTGGAACAGGATGCCATAAGAATGGAAATGGAAGCCGTGCGCGCAAAACGGAAGGCTATAATCAAGAGGCACGAGGAAGAAAGCCGGGAACTTCGGCGGCAAGCGCTGGAGGAGTACCAGCAGAACATCAAGGCCGCCCAAGACAACCTCCGAAGAGAGTTTCAGCAGAAAGTGGAAGCGCTTTTTGCAGAATACCGCACTTGCGAGCACGAGACGCAACAGACGGGCGAATCCAGCCAAGCGGGCTCCGTAGGGCAATTTGCTGATTCTACAGGGCAGTTCACTGTCTTGGTCAAGGCCGTGAAGGCGACCAAGTATGAACCAGAGGCAAGAGAAGATGCTGAGCCGAGCGCTGACCCCTTCGACGACGACAAGGCCGTGGGTGAGGTCGTGTCAACTTTTGGATCTGAGGAGCATCTCGAAGACGCTGAGCCTATTGCAAACCTTGCAGACAGCCAGGCACCTCAGGTAGAGACACCAACGGCATCGTCTCCACGGGTACCAGCAGACTTCTCCCGAAGGCACAGCCTAGAATTTGCAGGTGCAGCCTCGACGCACAGTGATGGGTCTTCGATGGACGATGAGCAATTTGTGGACGCGATCTCATATCACAGCGATGAGTCCGAGGCCTCTGCGGATCACGGCAGAGAAGTCGAAGATGCAGCGTCGACGTACAGCGAAGAGCCGCCTCCGTACGAGGACTTGCCCATGTACGAACCGTACGGATGCTACATGGGACTCGGACAGACGCCGTTTGTCAAGATCAAGCCGCCTGGACTTCCGGAGTCTGTCAAGCCGAACACTCCTGAGCCGACAACTGTCCTCGACAAATCGATCGATGAGCCCCTAGACAACCCACTTGAGGATCCCCTCAATGAAGTCCTTGACCGACCTCTCAACGATGCCCTCAACGACCCCCTCTTGATATCTTATCAAGAACGTCTCCCTGAGGATCACCCATTCAGGAACTCTTTGTTGCGGCGCGAGCTTTTGACGAAGCACTCAGAGGGCCATCTTACTTTGGTGGCTCAGGACGAAAATGGCAAGCAAATCTTGTTCATCGAGGAAGAGGATGGCGCACTTGGCGCATATGTGTGCGAAACGGACGAGCTGACCGCGTGCCTTGCGGCAAAGAAGTGAGTGGCGAAGCTGTGTGAGCTCGGAGAAGAGCATTCACTGAACTAGATGTATACCTTTGGTATACTCGGATTGGATAATTATCATTCTCAAGCAGCGCATCACGCTTTGTATAGCGTGTCCAAGAAGTTCTTTGCCAGCTCTCGCACAATCGTCTTGTCTGGCAGTGAGCCAGCAACACCGTAGAGCGCACTTGCATCGCCCTTGTGCACGTTACTCTTGCCCTCCTGTCTTGCTTTCAATTCCTGCTCCGTGACTTCCTTGACGGCCTCCTTGAGATCTCTGAGCATATCTTCCACACTCGCTACAATTGGCAGGGTGACAGCAACATGAATGCCTGGTGGGTTCTGCAGAGCATTCAAATGCCATCCCTTTGTACTCATAACGTCCGCAACACCATAGATATCAATGGTAGACGAGGTGAAGGCAACCACACTGACAAGTGGCTTGCCAATGATGCGCAGATCCTCCTTCAGTCCGTCCTCCGTGCGAATGGCATCCTCGATCCTCTTTGCGCAGCCCACGATCTTGTGACATGCATCCACGTAGCCACTCTCACCCTGCATCATCATGCTCGCCCACGCGCCAGCAATCAATGCACCAGGGCGTGAACCAGCGATGCTAGGCGAGGGATACACACCGCCAGGCCAGTCCGGCACGATGAAGTACTGGTACTCGCGGATCTTGTCGCTGCGGTACAGCAAGGTCGAGTTGCCCTTGGGCGCGAAACCGTACTTGTGCGTGTCGCAGCTGATGCTGGTGACGCCCTTAAGGCGGAAGTCGAAAGGGTCGACCTCGAAGCCGGCCTTTGCGAGGCAGGGCATAAGGAAGGAGCCCAAGCAGCAGTCGACGTGCAGGAGGACCTTCTTCTTGTGCGCGAGGCGTGAAAGGGCGGAGATGTCATCGATGATGCCGTGCGGGTAGTTTGGAGCTGAGCCGACGAGGAGGATAGTGTTGGAGTTGATGAGGCGTGCCACGGAGGGGATGTGCACCTTGTAGTGCGGGGCGGGGCACTTGACGATGTGCACTTTGATGCCGAAGTAGCTGCCTGCCTTGATGAAGGCGGCGTGTGCGGTGTCTGGGAGGATCATCTCGGGCTCCTTGACGCCGCGCTCCTTGTATGCCTTGTTGCGCGCGCTCAAACATGCCATCAGGATTGACTCGGTGCCGCCGCTGGTGGAGACGCCGGCAGAGCCCTCAGGCGCGTTGAACATGCTCAGCACCATGGCAACGACCTCGGCCTCCATCTTACGCACGGCAGGGAACACATCTGGGTGTAGCGGGTTGCTGACGGTGAACATGCCGTACGCCTCCGTCTGCAGTTTACTCAAGTCCGCGCCACCATGGTAGACGGCACCGCTGACCCTACCCTCCTCCCAGCGAGTGTGCTTCATGTCCGCCAGCTTCTGCAGCTCGTCGCGCACCTTGTCAATGCCCCATCCATCCTTGGGCAGCGACGTGAAGCGCTCGACGCCCGGCCCACTCGGCACCAGGCTCTTCTCGATCTTGAGCTTCGCCTCGGCGATCTGGAGCTGCACTTTGTCGCGGACGCCGGGCAGGGACAGGAAGGTGCGGTACAGGTAGATGCGCGTCGCCTTGAAGAACTGGGCAAAGGTGCCGAAGAGGCCGCGGCCCTTGAGCTGGTAGTACGCCTTGCGCGTCCATCGCAGGCAGAACAGCAAGAAGACAATGTTCCGAATACTATTGCATACCTTGTTAGTAGATGTGGATATATGAGAGGAACGGAGGAGCGGGCGCATACAGATCCAGGTTTAGTATGGCGAGCTGGCGCTGCTTGGACAGCTTGGGCACCGCATCGCGCAGGCTGACCGGCAGTCGAGAGGACCCGGGCATTGCGATTGTGCGTGAGATGAGGAGACAGCCACTGCAGCACGACGAATTACATTATCGGCATCTCATGAGGTTGCAACACAGGCCTGGATGACTGAGCGGACACGGGATCTTCACATGCTCCAGCTTCCCGATGGATGGACATCGTGACATGGATGGGGTGAATCGAGCCAGGACGGAACAACTTCCGCTTGCAGAAGTCGCCATCAATCGCCTGCAAGTCTGCTGCTTGCAGTCACGAAATCGACTTGAGAACATGTACATACAAGATTGATCGTCGAGGATCTCGTCTACTATGCGTGAAACAAGACTTCGAGCTAAGTGCATCCAAGATGGACGTACTTGACGACGGGGCTACCGCTGTCTATCCGTGATCATGCCCTGCAGACACCGAGTCATCAAAGCAAGCAGCAAAGGCACTGCAATGAACAGAACATGGAAGTCAGATAGTATATGTTGATCATGTGCCATGGGCCAAAACTAGGCCAGATAATGTACAAACACTGATCGGTATCGATTCGCTCAAACGCCAAAACGTGTCCTTCATCCGATCAACACCACGCATCTACCTAAACTTGCTGACAATGACTGCGATGATGAGCAGCACCAGCACAGTAATGATGGCAATGGTTATAATCCGATTCGTAGCCATTCTGTTTCATCAAGTCAGCAAAGGTCTCGTAAGCCTGAGGAGTGATCAAGGGACGGTCATTACCTACGCGCCATCCCTCGCAGCGTCTTGATGCTCCTGTCCGTGTATCCCTCGCTCTCCAGCAGTGTATCCCTTGTATGCTGGATCGTCTCCCTCTGCCTTCCCAGATCGGCGAGGGTGTTCCTGCCAATCTCCTCCGTCTCCAGCGCCACCCTCTGGCTGTCCCTCAGTCTGTTGCTGCTCCTCTCCAGTCTATCCGTACCACTCAGTAATTGCTGCCTCTGCGCCAGGTGTGGGTCTTCCGGTCCATCCTCCGGCGCATCCGTATAGCGATTGCCAAATCCGCCCGAACTCTTGAGTCCAGCGAGCTTCCGCGACGACGTATCGAGATCAGTCTGGTAGTTGCGGAAGCGCGTGTTGATCTTCTGCCGCGACGGGGTAGGCACATTCTGCTTCTCGATGCGCATCTGCTCCAGAATCTCTTTTGCCTCGTCTAGTGATCGCTCTGCTGCGCTCAGTGCTGCCTTGCGCGGCTCGCCTGTCAGGTCTGGAATTTGCTCGAGCTTTTGCGTGAGGTCGGCTTGTACCAGCTTGAGTTCTGCCTCGTAGCTGCTGAACAGCTCGGATCCGGCGTCTTGGTCGAGTATGTCCGCCATGTTGGAGTTATGAGAGAGGCTGGGATGCGATTGCCTGCGGCGATGGGAGATGGCACGAAGAGATTCTCGTTCCTCGTGTTGTGGTTGAAGAGTAGCTGGCGATATCGTCCCCTCAATTGCTGATCAGTTGCCGGGCTTGTGGGAGAATGTGGTGATTGTACTCTGGCAACTGCCTGCGGCTGCGATGGCTAGGGTTGCGCCGCCGATCTTGGCTAAAAGCGGGCACAAGGACGTCAGAAATGGTCACGTGTCAAGTACGACCAGCCTTGTGATCTTCTGCTCTATTGTCCTTGTCCCTTTCCACTCCGCATCATTTTTCGATGGTACTTGATTAACTTGTCTAATCGAAATCGTAGGCACTGAGATTCATTCTGATGTCGACATGTGCTATGGAAGAGCTTGATCTGTGCCACGGTCCGCACGGCAGAGACGATCCACGACGCTACATGTCACAGGTTTCGGAGCATAGTGTTTCTCCGACCAGAAGAATGATTATCTCATTCAAAATGCAGCATGGAATCTCCAGTTTCCAAGATGCGCTTCTCATACGCTTTCTCCATCCTCAAAGACGGATCTAGCAGATGATGAGGTCATAGATTCGTTCTGCGTGTTCTTTTCTAGTTATCTGCCATTGTCTGAATTCACTGTGCTAGATTCGCTCTCTCGCTAGTGGCTGGAAGATGAGCGCGAAGCAGAAGAAGATCGCCATCGTCGGTAGCGGCGTCTCCGGCCTTGGAGCGCTCTACACCTTGCGCAACACAGGACACGATGTGCATCTTTTCGAGGCGGCAGATCAACTCGGTGGACATACTAATACACTACCGTTTGAGCACGATGGCAAGAAGGTCATGGTTGACACCGGGTTCATCGTCATGAACACAGCGACGTACCCCAACTTCCTCCCATTCCTTAAAGAGCTTGGTATCGACACAGTGCCCACGGCCATGACCTTTGGCGTGAGCCGCGATTACGGCAAATTCGAGTGGTCCGGGACAAGTCTGGCGTCCATCTTCGCTCAGAAGGAGAATATCTTCCGTCCCAAGTTCTGGCGCATGATCTTCGACATCGTACGCTTCAACCTCTTCGCTCTCGATGTGCTGACGGAAGTCGACGGCACCATTAAGAACGACAACGAGATGAGCATTGGAGAGTACCTCGAGCGAGAACGGTATTCCGATGTCTTTCGCGACGACTATCTCATTCCCATGACCGCATGCGTCTGGAGCACTGACGCTGATAAGTGCGCGTTGGCGTTTCCAGCTGTAACGCTCATACGCTTCATGTGGAATCATCACTTGCTCAGTACGATTGCGAAACGCCCCGACTGGTTGACCATACCTGGCGGGTCGAAACGGTATATTGATGCCTTAATGAAGGACTTCCCGCAGAGCAATGTACATTTGTCAGCGCCTGTCTTCTCTGTGAAGAACAACTCCAATGGCCAGGTGGTGTTATCTTTTGGCGACGGAAAGCAATCAGCCTTTGATGAAGTCATTCTCGCATGTCATGGCGATCAAGCATGTAACATCATCAGGAGCAGCGCCTCAGATCTGGAATTGGATATCATGAGCAACTTCAGTACATCGCCCAACAAAGTCTACATGCACTCAGATCGATCTGTAAGTCGCTCGAGTCCGAGGTTTTTGCGAGATATGCGAGACCACAATTACATCAGCTACAATTGCTTACTTCGAATCCTGCAGCTCCTCCCCCAACGCGAGATTGCTTGGTCAGCATGGAACTACCTCACCACATCCTCACCAGGGAAATCCGTAGACACAGCATCATCCGGCGCGCTCGAGCAGGTCTCTCTGACCTACAACATGAACATCCTGCAGCACATCCCCACCAGCGAGTACGGGAACGTGCTCGTCACGATGAATCCACCGCACAGACCTGACCCTGCGCTCACGCAGGCAGAAATGTCGTATCGACATCCGCTATATAATGCTGCGGCGGTCCGTGCGCAGTGCAGGTTGGATGAGATTCAGGGGCAGAGAGGGATATGGTACTGCGGTGCTTGGACGAACTATGGATTCCATGAGGATGGGTTTGCGAGTGGGATGGAGGTTGGAAGGAGATTGGGTGGGTCTGTGCCGTGGGAGGTGGTGGATGCGAAGTTTGTGAGGGGGAGGAAACCGCAGTATACCTGGAAAGATCATGTTGCGAGATTTGTGGTGATGGTGTTACAGATTGCTATCACCATTTTGACAGCAGTTTGGTCTTCTGTGCACACTTCAGCTCTGGCGTACAAGAAACAGAAGCTGAGGTGAGCCGATTCTCATGATTACATGCTTTCTAGCATAGACCAAGAATACCCAGTGTCAACCAAGCTCTTTCCTGTAACAAAGTAAGAGCTCGAATCTCATCCGACGCATGAGTGTTCGGAGTACATCCGGACCATGCTGCGTAATCGGCCATCCAGATTGCCAGTTTGTGGTTAGTCAGGCATAGTCCCACGGAGCTCCACACGTGAGCTGTGAGTACCTCGGGCACCAGGACTAGTGTACCTACATCATCGTTGGAGAGCTCGTCCGTCGCGATCAGACCCACAACAATTTCTGCAGCTAGTATAAAGGTACAGGATGGGCACCGCGACGTGCCTTCTTCGGCCAAATTCATGTTCCGTTTCTGATTTGAGATCACTAATACAAGTGCGTACTTGGGATCTGGAGATATAACTTCACGCATAAAGAGCAAGGAAAACGAAATCTTGAGAGAAGACATCTTGCAACCATGAAGGCCATCATTGCACACCCGAAGACGCAATCGGCTACGATTGAGGATCGAGATGTCCCCAAGCCACGACCTGATCAGATTTTGGTCAAAGTCACGCATGTTCAATTCATATGCCGCATCTGATCATGCTCACTGACACTTGCATAGCCATGTAGCTCTGAACCCCACAGATTGGAAGCACTACTTCTACGGCCTCGCAGGAGAAGGCTCCGTTCTCGGCTGCGATTATGCCGGCATTGTTGAAGAAGTCGGCAATGCCGTCACCAAATCCTTCAAGAAAGGCGACAAGATCTGCGGTGTCGCGCATGGCGGCAATGCCAGCAACCCCACCGATGGTGTGTTCGCAGAGTACGCCGTCGTCAAGGGCGATCTCCAGATGCACATTCCATCTGGAGTGAGTGCTGAAGCTGCGTCCACGTTCCCGCTTGGTGCCATCACTTGCGGACAGGGCCTCTTCCAGAAGGCGTTGAAGCTCAATCTCCCCTCTAAGCCAGCATCTGGCGATGAATATGTCCTCGTATACGGTGGCAGCACCGCAACCGGCAGTCTAGCCATCCAGTACGTCAAGCTGGCTGGCTATAAGGCCGTCACGACCTGCTCGCCCAAGCATAACGACTGGATGAAGAGCCACGGCATCGAGCCTTTCAACTACGCCGACGCAGACTGCGGAGCCCAGATCCGCAAGTTCACAAACAACAAGCTCAAGTACGCTTTCGACTGCATCTCGCTGCCGGACTCGGTCAAAATCTGCTCTGAGGCGTTGACTTCGGAGGGCGGTGCTCGGTACGGCGCCCTTTTGCCTGTTGAGTTCCCACGCAGTGATGTCGAGAGCGTGACAACGCTCATGTATACCATCTTCGACGAGGAGTTCTCCATCGCAGGCAACACTCTCCCCCGCATGACAGAGGACTTTGACTTTGCCAAATCGTTCTTTGAGTTAACAGAGCAACTCCTGGCCGATGGTAAGCTCAAGACTCATCCTGATGAGCTACGTGAGGGTGGTCTGGACGGCGTGCTCAAAGGCATGGACGAGATGAAGAACAATGGTGTTAGTGGTGTCAAGCTTGTCTACAAGATTGACTGAGAGCATGAGAGAGCGGCAATGTTTGAAATGTCCATATCATGATTCATGTGTATCATCGCTACAAGTACAATAACATGCTGAAATGACAATCGCTAAAGCCGCACAATGTGTATGTGGTAGTAATACATGGTATGAAACATGGCCCATGTCAATTGTTCGAGCGTCGTGGTGCTTAGTGGTGGTCGTGACGGCCGAGCATCTTGCCACGCTTGGAGAGCGAAGCAGCTTGGCCTTGCTTGATCTTTGCAAGACGTGCCTAGCATAATCATTAGCGTTGCACTCCTTTTCAGACAGATGTATAGCTTACCTCCTCGGCAGCCTCGTGCTCCAGTCTCTTGACCTCTCCACGGGCATCTCTCACAGCAGCCTTCGCGGCAACGAGCGCACGATCGGCATCGCGCTCGGCAGTCTCAGCGAGCATCACTCGCTCTCTGGCAGCTCCAATGGATGGGTCCTCATGGTTGCGGTGCAGCAAGCTTCCTCCGCCGTGGCTGAGCTTGTTCGTGCTTCGCGATGGGGAAGATGTAGAGGTTGTAGTAGTGTGACGGCTGTGTCTATCGACCGAGCTTGATCTACGGCGGAAGAGGCCAGAGGAGCGCTTGGGCGATGTCTCCTGCACTGGTGGAGCAGTGGTGTTGTGATGTCTCGAGCCGAAGAGGCCGCTGCTCCGCTGTGGAGGAGCTTGCTGGACTGGCGCCGGAGCGGGCTCTTTCTTGGAACCGAAGAGAGGCATGGTGTCGTTTAGCTTGATGCTTGTAGTATTGGTAAGAGGTCTGGGGTTCAGGAGGGCGGTGCTTGTTCTGATACTGAATGCTGGTGGAGCGTACGGCGATTCGGATGGAGTGTCAGTTTATCTACTCAGTCGCAATCTTAGCCAGGGGAACTTTGCGTAGCGTCATTAGCACAGAAGCAGGATTTCGTGTGTTTCTGCGTCTGATGACTTCAGCCGTGTGTGATGTCATCGCCGTCATTTCGTGTCTCCACCAAAATCATCAACGCGCTATGATTGGTTTACTTGGTCCACACCCTTGCAGAAATGGAAGCGACAAGGCTGAGATGTGGCAGGCGCGTCAACGCGTGTTCACCGCAACGTCGATACAAGAGATTATGTCAATTCCATCGCTATTGGATCTCTATACCATCTGCGATAAGAATTTGCTTCCTCCCCTTCTCGCTGTCGAGCAGCGTCGTCGATGAATGCATGGTCGATTGCGAGTGACCATGCAATAGATTGCGCTGAATCGGCTTGAAACCCCTCATTGAGATCCGACATGAAGCGCAGAGCGCAAAGCCAAGCTTCATTATACGCCGATAGCATCTCCGTCCTTACCATTGATTTACGTCGACTTTCCCTTCATTCGAGAAACCCACGTCCGGTCTTCACGTACTGATCGCTCAGCGCCACCGCGTACTTCCACAGCTCACCAGCCATGGACCTTAGGTGAGACTCCTCTGGGAACCAACTCGACTGCCATCTTCCTTCCTCGTCCTTCAGAATGTTGTGGTAGTTCTGATTGTATCCACCAGCCGCGTCTCTGAACCACATCTCCAGGTCGCAGCGACATTGCTTGAGGTGACGGAGAGGGCGTGGCTTTCCATCTTCCAGAGTACGAGAGCAGGATGGTTTCTTGCAGCGATGGACTTCCTTTGGGAGATCTGGGAACCGCTTCATGTGCTCGACATCGAGCAACTGCTCGTCGGTCCACTCCTTCCACTCTGCAAGGCTATGTTAGCTCATATTGGCTGAGTATTTTGCTCGAACACCTACCATTGTACATCTGATGCCACTCGTTGCGTGAAGGCGCATTCGCGTCTGCTCGAGAAGCCTGCTCCATCAATTCCGCTTGAGCCTTGGTGCGGACGACTGTCCGGTGGAACTTCTTCTCTGCTTCAGATAATGCCAAGCCCTTCTGAAACATGACTTCGCCGTCTGCAGTAGCTCGACACTCATTCTGCGTGTGCAAGATCTCGATCTTGTGGTACGGCGTGCGCGGGAGCTTGATTGACACATTGTCATGGGTGTCGCCGATGCGGAGGATGCGTTTTCCTGGTCGGCTGACACTTACAGCGTCGCCATCGTAGCCAATGAACTCCGTTGCGTCAAGGATGACCTTGTCAGCAGTGAGCTGCCCAACTAGTTGTCCATTGATCGTGATGTTCGTGGGGAAGATGGGTACTGAGGGCGTATGTGCGCCATCGACTTCGTCATCAGGAATCGACACTAGCCCTGGCGGTGAGTGCGTATCACTTTGCGGCGTGGGCAGAAACTGCGCAGTGCGAGTGCGGTCGATGGTATTGTGGCCTTCGAAGCTTGTGAACGCGCTGTCGCCAGTCTGAGAATTCTGACTGTCGATTCTGTTCTTCTTTGGCGCATTTGGACCCGTGGGCGAGGCGAGACCACGCTTCGTTGACATTTTCAAGACGTCGAATGGTGATGCTGGAAGGGTGATGAAGAAGAGCAGCGCTGGTTGAGAAATGGTGTGCGGTTGAATGTATTCAGGTTGCGAGTGTGGTCAGTAAAGAAAAACGCGATGTGACTCGACGCGATGTGGGCGGTAGTGAATTGGTTCCATGGCGATGGCGAAAGGTGACGGTTGTAGGCGGCAGGTCCCTTTCAATGCAGCGTTTGAAGCAATTCACGTTGCTATGGTCTGCATAGATCTCTGGAGCTCGTTCGCACGCCGAAACCATATTCACATTTGCTCCGTCCATTCAATCGTGTTCTTCCTCCATCTCTGCAGGCGGGTTATGGGGTATCAAGTTCCATTCATCACCTCGAAGTCGTCAATCTAGCAAAGCCAAACACCAAATTGATCATCAGTCCAGTTCCATTCATCACCTCGAAGTCGTCAATCTCGCAAAGCCAAACACCAAATTGATCATCAGTCCCGTGAACACGGCAATCTTCCTTCGCCTCGTCCACACACCTTCTTCCCTGAACCCCCAGATCAATGCGCCCATCGGCCAGAAGAAACCCCAGATATTGCCCCAGAACATGTCGTCCAATGCCGTACCCTCATCGTCTTCTACGGTCGTGCCATCCACGCCAATGGTCTGCATGGTCTGTGCATCGGTGTCAAGCCAGCGTTCTTCTAGTCGGCGCAGCGCATCGCCATGGGGCATTGTGTCCGGGGTGTGCGTGTTGGAGAGGTGAGCGAGAAACGAGGCGCGCAGAGTCGCTACGTCAGCAGCGCTGAAGCCAGTCTGCAGGAGGCGGTCAAAGCCTTGTGGTGCCTGTTCTGTCTGCTGTGCGGCTATCGTCGTGGTCGTCGCATTCGCGTTTCCACTACTGACACCTCTGCCTGCATCCTTGAGCAGTGCCTGTTTGGCCTCTTGTGCTCTTCGTGCCTCATCTTCCAGATCACTTTTGGACAATGTATCGCCAATGGAGCAATGTATGTATTTCCGCCGTACTATGGCCGCAGCCGCCTCCGCATCACGAACCGGCTGTTTGCCTTGTGCCTTCACAGATCTGGGCGGCGTCGCTGGCGCACCATCTTTCAGATTCAGCGACTTGTATAGTGAAGTGGCATCTTCCAAGATCTTGCCCGAGAAGATCAGCCTTAGTCTCTTGCTCGCATCATCGTACGGTAGATGCTCTCGGATCAGCAACTTGAGCGCGAGCGTCGTCGTAGTCTTTGGATAGGCGATCCGCAGCGTCAGATCGGGTATCGATGCCGTAAACCGGATGATGAGTTCGAGTATCTCTTCTGGAGGAGGACCGCCGGCCATTGCGAAGAAGATCTGGATATCAAAACGTGATGCGGTGGAGATCTGCCGTTGTGATCGCTGATCTCGAGGCCGCTAAGCTTGTCCGTGCACAAGCTTCCTTGCAACCCATGATGGAGACAGGACGTTCACGTTGACGAGCTGATCAGAATGGCTGAATTTCTTCAATGAGCTTGTGCGATTGAGATATCAATCTGCGGAACCGTGGAATCCATATTCCGTCGCGTGATAAATAGACTCTCCCAAGCTGTCTACACTAGTCTATCTCAACACCCCGCGACTCCCCGTTTCGTTATATACCTTCTTTCGAGTAGACATCGAAGCCTTCGTGCTCCATCGAAAATCTCAGAGGCACAAGCAGAGATTATGGCGATTGCTCATATCGTGCTATTTGGCTGGAAGGAGGAAGCTACCCCAGAGCAAATCGAGATGGTATGTGTGCACACTTCCAATATCTATACAAGGCATATTTAATTGTTTTCAGGCTTGTTCTGAGATGCTCGGTCTTGGACAGAACTGCTTACATCCACAAACTCAAAAGCCATACATCAAGTCTGCTATCGGCGGCAAGAACAATAGCCCCGAAGGCCATTCAGTAAGCAAAGCTTTCTCCGCATTTGCGTTTTTAAAAGCACTGAACGTGCTGCAGGGTGACAGCACGCACGGCTTCATCATGATGTTCGAGTCGAAAGAAGATAGGGACTACTACATCAACGAAGATCCCGTCCATAAGGCATTCGTCCAGAGCGCTGGGCCGATCATTGCGAGCGTACGAGTCGTTGACTTTGCCGATGGAGTATTCTAAGAAGAGGCGATAATCTTGTATCATTATTGATGGCTGTCTTGGGGTAGTCTCTATCAATGGGAACGCCAATCTTATGCTTCATCCACTCCAATGCTGTATCATGACACGCTAAATGATTCACCGCAACCGCACTGTTCAGCTGTTTCATTGCATTAGCGTTCATCTTCACGTAGTGGAACGTGCCGTGGCACTACTTACTGACGTTGGGATTCCTAAACACGAATCGAGCGCTCAGTTTGTCCTCCACCCAGTCCATCTCACTCCCAATGACCTTGATGAGTGCTTTGGAATCAATCAGGACTTTCACGCCATCCTGCTCGACCTGCTCATCAAACTTGCCCGGTGCATCAACATACTCCAGATGATACGCCGAACCCGAACACCCCTTATTCTTGACTCCCACCCGAATAAGTTTCGGCTCAGGATCGTCCAGCAGATCTCTCAGCTGCTCCACCGCCGTTGAAGTCAGAGTCATCGCAGCTTTGCGCGGCCGTAGTCTGCTCTTCCTTGGCTTCTGTGTGGCTTGCGAAGGTGTCGTGGATGTGGTGGTTGAGGATGCCTGCGCGGTAGGCTGTGCTTGCGACCGTGTCGCCACGGGCTGTGACTTTTGCGCTTCCCGCTCAGGCAGACTGTATGACGACGTCGATGAACTTCCATTCTGATCCCCTTTTGGCAGTCTCTGCGGTTGGCTCGGAGTCCACGCAAACCGCTGATCTCGTCGTGATGTAGCTCCGCCTGCAATCGAAGTATCTGGCACATCTGCGTTTCGCGGTGGAGGCGGAGGCGGATCTAGTGTCTGAGGTCGATAGGCGCTCTCAGTCATGAGCTGTCGCTTCGATGATTGCCTGAAGGCTCGGTATGAGGAAAACGTGCGTAGGCATTGCGGACACCGTCTGGTATTTGCAGATGAGGCGAACCGCAGGAATGAGGTGATTGCGGCAGAACTTGGCGTCGCCATGGTGTCGGCGTAGAAACAATGCAGAGAGTATAGACAGTTGAGGCTGATGCAAATTACAAGTGCATGATCAGTTGTTGCGAATGGACTGAACGCTCAGGTGATGTGGTTGAAGCTGCTGAGCAATAGGCGAAAATGGCCCGCGAAAGTCGGCCGATGTCATAGCACGCGGATGCGGCCTCCATGGTTGCCGCTAGCACCAATCAGATTAAAGCTGATAAATGCTGGGCTCTTTGTGTCTGAGGCTGCAAGGCACCACAGCCTGCCTCTTTCTACTGAGGCAAGTAGAGCACTGGACTGCAATGATACTCGAGCACGTTCTGACGGAGGGACTACGCTGTTATGTCCGGACTAAGCCTTGAGAGGCATGTCGTAGAGGCCGTGCTTGTGAATGGACTGCCAGAACGCGCCTCAGAAGCGCACGCTGCACGAAGACGGGGGGTACTGATAGATACGCGACCAGACTCAGATATTCACGTGCCTAGCTTTGCCACCTTCACTTCAGACGATGGCAGCATCTCGCGAGACAGGTGATTCATCAGCATCGTCATCCTCGATGCCGCAGCAGCAGCGAGGATTTCCTTGGTCAGCCGACTGGAACCGCTCAGCTCCGTGAAAGTCGTCACAAGTCAATGCCCTCAAATGATCAGTCTGAGCTCCAAGCCCAGCAAGGCATTGTCAGCACACGTCTCTCACTGGAGTTCGCCGCGAACGAGGCTGTGAAGACGCTCAACTTCTCCCAAATTGTGCAAGGAATGGAGTTCTTGTTGAAAAACTTTATTGAGGCTCTTTGATGAGTCGATCTTCCACATATCGGTATCGGTTTTCTCCTGTTTCCGCATTCCGGCAATTGATGGGTGCGAAAAAGGCTTTCCTTGAACCGAAGAGTCTGGAAAGCAGGCTGAGCCTTTCTTGGTGTTACACCCAACGTCTGGTTCTCCAAACAGCTTCGATAGACTTGGCGATTCATGTCCGCTTGTTAGCAAGCGTTTAATGCCTCGCACATAAGCTATTCCGTGCCAAGTGAGGGAACAAGACCGAGAATGAGGAGTAGATACGTGGGACCTAAGGTACCATGCTCAGTGGGGTTGCAGAATACCACTGTTCGGCACGCGTATCTGGAGACTTCGGGCTTAGCTTAGCACATCTTGGAGGAGATGAGACAGAATATGCCTTGCAGTCAGTACGAAGATCAAAATTGCTATGGTGACTTTTCGTCGTAATGCTCGCGAGCATCCGTACGAGTGCACGAGCGTGCGAGGATTAATTCTCCGCGTGTTTCCATAGACGCTCAACGCCTCTTACCATCTGCGCAGACATCACACGAGCACGCAGCGTCTGTCCATCTCGCCATGCTAACGGACGAGTAGCCGCGTCAAGCAGGTGGACAAGATTCAGCCAAGCTTGTGTTGCTGCGGCCATTGGCCATTGCGGAAGTGTATTGTGAAGCAGAGGTGGGCAGTGCATCTGGTCTCGAGCTTTCCGCGAACGTCGTCTTAGCGCACGGGCCCTAAACCTCTGTTATATGATCGCTTTGCTGCTGTTACAAGTGCTTCGACTACTAGATCAACTGACGATACAATAATCCCAAAGACTTCGAACGAAGCAGAACTCCCACAGAACTCATTGCACGACGATATCTGATCTGTAAATGACGACCCTCATCATGTCGACTCCTCCACGGCTTCCGGCCTCGCCTCCACACTCAACGATCGCTTCGAGACGGAACTCTGCAAGATCACCAACGCTTTCCCTCGATCTTTCAAATGTTCCTGGACTAATTACCCCGGATCCACCATCTAACACACTGCTCATCACAGTAAGTGCATCTGACGCCGAATAATCAGCACCTGAATCTAACACTCGCCACCAGAACCTCAACGACCCTACGATCTTCCAGCCAGACAATCTCCAGACGATCCGAAGCATAATAGACCAGCACGTCGCGATACACTCATGGGCACCTCTCCGATCCATGCGCCGCATCATTGTATCGTTCTACTCGACCGAAGACGCTACGCTGATACGGAAAACACTCGACTGCGAGACAATCATGGACTGTCGCGTGCGCATATACTTCGGCGCAGAGACCAAGATCGAGCCGCAAGACCAACATCTGAAGGCGCCACACGCGGACAAGCAGTTCTTCATCTCGCCACCTCCAAGTCCGCCACACGGCTGGGAGATGCGCAATGAAGACCCACCAAACAAGGAGGTGCATGCTGAGGATCTGGCTGTGGCGCTGTCGAGGCTGCATGCAAGGGATAGGAGGCGAAGCAGTGTGGAAGAGATGGAAATTGAGCCGAGCAGTGCTATCAGCAGGGAAAACAGCGGTCTCAAGATGCGGAGCCGCAGCTCGACACTGGTGTATCACCCTGAGCATGCGGGCGACAGCCCGGCACTGCCGAGCATCTCTGTTGAGGATACGAGCGAAAGCGATCACGAGGCCGATCTGAGCCCCATCGAAAGGAAGCCAGTCACACATACGGCAAGGCCACCGGTGGAGCTCATGGAGCATTAGACAAGATCATAAGAGGAAGATTATCATCCGATACAGGACTTGGGAAATTTCATACTGGCATGGCATTGGGATGGCGCATGGATTGGCACTTGCATTTTGTATATACCTCATGGGGCATTCATCCGCTCCGTAACAAGACTTGCGAGCTCATTAGGCTGGACGAAGATGCCAGCAAAAGTTATCAACATACTCAGCCGAAGAGAATCGATCAACTACAATATTGAACGTATCATAACTTTTCTTTGCGTTGCTCGAGTCCGACACTTCCCGTGATTGCCATGAGTAGATTATGCGAGGCTGCATTGTGTCGGACCGACTTTAGAACTCCGCCACGCAAACTCGTCACGATGCAGACCGATACACACAATACACGGATGCAACGTTCAAGGAACGATCCAAGTGCTTGTCTTGTGACAGTCTTGTGTCATCAAATCAATGCGTCTTGAGGGATCGACTCGGCACGTCAACTCCATAACTTCTCCAAGACCTCAGAAGAGCCAGTTCGGCAGCTCGATCAACCAAGCTGTGCTCGAAACCATCGCATCGTTTGGTGGCTCATGCTTGGACTCTGCATAAAGGTCGTCTTATATCCATCGACAATCACGAAGTTGATATCCTTCTTGATGTAATAGTATCCTCGCCTGGTCCGAAGCTTGTAATGCGTGGTCGGCTTCTCGTTAGCTAAGGCAAGTTCAAGCCGGCTCTTGAAGCTCAACTTGGCATTCTCATCTTTACAGACCAGCTTCACGGTCACGCGATCGCTTGCATCATACGACTGACCACCAAGTGGTGCTATGTTGAGAGGCACCCAAAGCTCATAGTCCTTGAGCGGCCAAGACATGTGGTAGTCGGCTTTAATATCGCTGAGGATGCCACCCCACTCTACGGCATCGGGCTTTTTTGGCAGAATTATGAGTCGCCTGTTCATGCGCACTCCTCCATTCTCGAATGCAAATGTCTGTGCTTGCTGGAGTCGTTGTTCGAGTGGCCTGGACCAGCCTTCGAAGCATGTCAGATCTGGCGCAAGAAGAGGCCCGTCACTATTGTCTATCCGTCGAAGGAAGATACTCTCGTCCCTCGTAGCTCGGATGATCTCGATTTGCAGGCGTTGTAATGCTGCTTTACCTTCGCCATAAAGCAGAGGCATGTTCACCTGCAGAAGACCCAGCAGAGAGTATGCACGGTCTTCTTCGCGCGTACGCTCTCGATTCGCCGCCCAAGCAAAGACTGTCGCTGCTGCAATCTTTGCCGATGGATTCTGTTGCCAGCCACTACGCAGGATATCTCACGGAATGCCTGTGATCTTGCTGATCAGCTCGCGTCGTTCTCTGCGCGTGCCGAGCGGCGTCTTCCAGTCGTCTGCTAAGAAGTCGATATCCATAGGTGCAATCAACTCTTGTAAAGTCCAGCCTCGCGTCCACCATCGGCTTCTGCTGAACAAGCGATCCGATTCTTGGGTTGTTGCGCTTTGGTGAGGAACATCTGCCAACCACGCGATACATGCTCGAGCCTCGCGATACCAGTTGAACATCGAGTTGATAGCCTCCTGCAGCTCAGCGCTGCTCGTCTTATCTATACAGCAAGAATCTATCCAGGCCCACTCGAAGCCCTTCCGCCGCGCTGCCTCGCAGAAGGTGTATACTTTCTGCCATCCGTCTTTGTGCGAGTTGAGTTGCTGCTCCGGATCTTGCAGCGTCAACTCTTCATCGCCCCACGTGTGCGAGAGAATGATTTATCTCGGTCGATCTTGGTAGAATGTTCGCAGCTTGAGCGTGTTGACGTTGAGCAGTCGCATTGCGGCAGCACGTCAGGTCACCTGAGCGTGAATAGTGTGACGCCTGACAGCTGTAATGGGATGGAATCAACAGTTTCGCGCCACTTCAGGCGACGTAGTTCTTCAACAGCGTGGTCTAGGAGCATCCTATAGCACTTTCGAGCTTCGGGGTTGATTCCATCTGATCACAGCCGTCAGACGTCACACTAGCTGGGGTGGGCAAAGTCGTCACCACCCGTGCGGCTCGGTCCTTTCGGGCCGACATCCATACTCCAGCTGCTTCAGCGTGCGGACCTCTGTGCAGAAGGGTCGAGCTCTGTTACTTTGCATTCCATAATTGTACCAGTAAAATGTTACATCACATTTATGAGTCCACATCTGCTTCGCATACCGATACCTGCAGTATGGGTTGATCGCTGGGAAGAGTTCACCACCTCGGACAAAACCAGGCGCGTCGCCGCTGGGCTCGCATCCTGTGTCCTTGCACTATGGTATACGTGAACAGGCCTCTGATAAAGTAGTCGTGTTGGCTACACACTCTACCTTGCTTCCAGGGCCTCCTTTCTCCACATTTCTCCATTCCCCTCCTCTCTACAATGGCCTAACTTGCACGATCAAGCGTCCTCTCAAGACCGATCACAATAAACGCCGTGTTATTTTGTGGACCTCCATTCTCCGACCGACGTACGACTCAGCAGCGGAGGACTTCACATGGGATGTGTTCAGGTGTTTTGTGCCGATCGACGACAATTCCCACACTGGCGCCGGTTGGATTGATACGCAGTTCTCATCGTGCAGCACGGAAAGAGCAGACGAAAACGGAACAGAAAGAGCAGAAAAGGCTGGAACAAGCAGAACCGAAAGAGCAAAAGAGACGGGAGGAAAGGCGGCGAGACGGTTACATTCCTACACCTGAGGGCGACATCCTGCCTCATGATCATAAGGACTCCCGTCGAGCACGGGAATTATGGCAAAGTCTACTGTGCATGGACATAGCCAAAGGCATTGATATACCCGTTTTGGTATTAGATCGACCACGCTGTATGTGCACCACCGTGGCCAGCCTAGGCTATGCTGACTTTGTAGCAATTCACGCGGCAGCAGTTATGCGCGGCAACGGGGAAGGCGCTGTCATTGTCGACAGCGGTTTGATGCACTTGTACAGGGAACGCGAAATTCTTGCTGTGATGTGTCATGAACTAGCACACGTGTACTACAAGCATCTCGACCAGGACATACTCGTGGCCATGGCCAAGCGATATCTACCTTGGCTTGGCTCTTTTGCGACCTTTGCAGTGACTCGAAACGCTATATCTGCAGTTGCTGCCTGGCCTGTGACCCGGCTGACGATTCCCTGTTGGAGATGGCTGTCCGCCGGCGTCAGGAATATCAAGCCGACGAATTCGCTGTCCGCTGTTCCTTAAACGCTGGAATTGCAGACCTCCTCAATGATATTCTTTTTTGCCCAGCTCGGACATGGAGCTATTGATGAGCAAGCGCTTATCGAGCGAGAGAACATGTACTTGAACAAGGTGGGCACCTTCAAAGAAGAAGATCACAAACCAGCCTTCCGACAGATCGCTCGTTGGCTCTTCAACGGCGACATGAAACGTCACAATCGTTTTGCCGTCTGGTACACGTGGCTTGTGTTCAGGATCCTGCAGTCCGTCAACTCGATAAGCGCGACTCACCCTCCAATAAGCCAGCATTTGTTCCTGATCACTCCACAGTGCTATGGGTTGCTTACACATCATTCAGACCGAACGACGCGTGCAGCGCATGAAGGCTGTCGTTGAGCAAATGAGTAAATCTAGCAGCCTGGACGTCGATTCGACTACCACTTCTCTCCACCCCACAGCCGAGGTCATGGCTCTAGAGTCCACTGCCGAAGCATCCTCAAGCAATGCTGCCGTCGCTCGGCGCCTTCAAGTCCGCAGTCATCAAACCACGGCCGGGAGAGGTGGCAGAGGACAAGGAGGTGAATGCACTGAGCTCCCAAAGGGACCGCCGCGCCAGAGGACGCTGAGCTCCTCGGGGACAAGTGTCAAAAGACGTTTGAGAAGTCTCAGCAATCGCTGACTTAGTTTCCGCGGCTTCGATCGAATACTAGCCCGAGCTTCAGTGGATCAGGAAACGCACAGATATTAGTCTGTACTCCATGTCTCATGATTTGCCGGGCTGAAGACCTGTAAGAGCAAGAATCGCCATTCCGCCAGCCTAGCACATAAGCTACCGCACCTCCACCGGCACTTAGTGCCCTGGCATTGCAGGACGATCAGATCAGGTTGGCGGAACACATCATTGCAAGCAGGCTTTAGACCGGTCAAGATTTTGCTTGCGAAAAGTCGGCATTGTCTGGCCTCAAAGGCGTATTGCGCGTGCTTGCGGGGTAGCTACACCAACGCAAGGCTGGATGAAGAGGCTAGTGCAAGGCGAAGCCCTGAGATGGGCCAGAGTCTTGAGACTGATAATGGACATTTTTCGGTTCTTCTCTAAGCCCTTACTGAACTTAACGTTTTACGAGTCAAGATTCAATTCCTTTCATGCAACTGGGTCAAGGTACCGTCTTTCACGCTCACATCGCCCAAGTACAGAGTTCAGCCTGATTTGAATGTCAATCTACCCAGCCTGCTATGGCTTGGTGGAGTCGCGCTCTGGACCGTGATCCATCACCAGTATCATCGAGCACTCGGAGAAGAAGACGACGGTATGACAGTCACGATCGGCATCGGTCGCCTGTATCAATTGCGCCGCTGTCTGCTTCTGACAAACGCGTATATCGGAGTGGTGCCCCAAAAAGACGCAGGCGACACAGGCCGATACGTCTACCTACAACAAGTGACGAAGCTCAACATGGATCGCCATTGCCACGTCGGCCAGCTGAGCATCCTCACATCGAGCTTTCCAAGGCGAGAGGGGAAATAGCTCAAGCTCGTTCCACAATCGCGCAGCAACAGCAAGACTTAGCCGAGCTTCGCAGCGATCTGGCAAGAAAGAACCGGGCATACGACAATCAACACGATGCCCTCGACAGGGTATCAGGAGCAAATCAGGAGTTGCGCGATACACTTCGCCAGCGGGACGTGGAGATCAGATTCTTGCGCTTAGAGCTGACCGTCGAGCGAAACAGGGCTATTGAAAGACGTCGACAGCTTGTACGAGCCGAGGACACCCATCGAGATGAGATTGCAGAGATCCGTCGTGCCACCGAGCAGCAAGAGTCGCGTCGAGACGACCTGATTCGCAAGCTGGCGGGTGACAAGGCTGAGGTGGAAAGGAAGCTTGATGACTTGCAGGTGAACTGGCACGCCATTCCATCAGTCGAACGAGCCATGAAGATATCCTTAGCCATGACGCACCAGCTGCAGTCTCGCGGAGCGATGCCGATATGGTCAGCTGCGGAGACGGGGGATGTCACTGCAGAGGATGTTCGTGTTGTCTTTTGCCAGCTCAATGAACACCCATTCAGAATTCCATTGCTGCTGCCAGGATCTACGGCAACATCATCGAACACGAAAAGTTGCATCATTTGTGCCAATGACTACTGCGACCCAATCGCCAAATCTACGGAGCATTGGCAGCAAGCTTGCCGTGGTTTCGAAGGCCCATGGACCAAAGAGGTGTTCTCCTTTCCTTCTCCAGAGATTCTGCCTTGTGCCCATGCCATGGACGTCTGCAAAGCCTGTCTTCGAGATCAGATCCATAACCAGCTGGAGTCCAAAGGCAGCAAAGGCTGGAACCAGCTCTCTTGTCCTGTGTGCAGTCGCACTCTGAAGCATAACGAGGTTCAGAAATTTGCTTCGAAGGAAGACTTTGCCAAGTACGAGCGCTTCTACCTGATCGAACATTTGTCCAAAGAGCCCGGTTTCCGGTGGTGTCTATCTGGCACGTGCGAGAGTGGTCAGCTGTACGAAAATACGAGGTTCATGCCGCCCCGGATCTGCTGCTCAGCCTGCAATTTCGCGATGTGCTTCAAGCATCAAACTCCATGGCATCAGGGTCTGACATGCACAGAGTATGATCGCAAGCTGTTGCATGGAGAAGACGAAGAGAAATCTGAGAAGTGGAAGAGAGACAATACAAAAGCCTGTCCGGGCGCTGGCTGCGGGCTCCCGATCCAGAAAGGCGATGGCTGCTTCCACATGACTTGTCGAGAATGTGATCATGAGTTCTGCTGGGAGTGTCTTGCGGATTGGAAGGAGGTCTGTTCTAGTAAGCTGAACCATAAAGCTGGATGTTTCTTCCGAACTTCTCTTGTTGGACCCATGGGCATAAGAGGCACGACAATCAATACAGCGATGGGTAACTGGTAACGACCGTTCAGTAGTCGTATCAATTTTGGGATATATCAAGTCATTTCCTCTTCACTCGTTGAAGAAGAACAATTCCTTCGCTTGACGTTAGCATAATTAAGTTACAAGTAGGAAATAGCACATACCTCATCTTCACTCATGACGGCTCTATAAGATCGTCCACCCTCAGGGTTGTCCTTCTCTTCCGTGTAGATGCTGTGGAACTTGACCTCCTTCTCCACGGTGCCATCTCCATCGTCATCCTCACCACCGACAAACCATCTCACCCAGATGCACTGCTCGACGGCGCCTGCCAGCTTCGCCTTTGCAGGTATGCGCACCTTGCCAAACACAATCAGTCCATACGCGACATTACCCGCACGTACAGCAATAAGGTCTTTCTCGCTGAAGTCTGAGATCTCGTCATCGCTCAGACCGGAGACAGCAGCGAAGTATTGAGGCTCGTGTGCATCGTGTGTGCGACGGAGGTGCAGGAGTTGCTTCTTGACCTCAGGTAGGATCCTTTTGAAGGTCGCGATCGAGGCTGGCTTCGGAGGATGGCTAGGTGTCAGCTCGCATGTTTCTGCAGTGGCCATGGTGTTGGTTCGGATCTGTTTGGTTGTTAAACAGCTCGTAGCGTTCGCTATGTAGTTATTGTGAGTTGCAAAGAGTTACAGTGTTCAGCTTCTGAGATCAAAACGGTATTCAGGAGCTCAGCCTTGCATTGGCCATGAAAGCAAACAAGGTAAGCTCCTGTCTCACGCCGAATCAATTGGTGGGCACGAGGGGATGACGCAGGTGGCCCAGGCTGGGAAGCCTGATCTTTGCCAATTCAGGCTTGCGACAGTGTTTTCAAGCCATCGGCAATGGATCACTGCGGTCGCGACAAGCAGGCAGAGGCTTCAGCTCCTCGTGTTCTCTTCCTCGAAGCTGCAAAGGCTGAGAAATGACTTCATGCATCGAGCGCGTCGCGGACTTGCTTGTTCCACGCTTCCCCACACGAATCACACCTTTCCTCTTTCGGCGCGGCATATCTTTCACGTGAAAGCCAGCTGCGTCACGCGCTTTGAATCCAGAACAATGAACATCACATGCTCGAGGATGCGAGCAGTTGCTCCGCTGTTAGCCGCGTCCTCCAATGCTTATTGCACAATTGTTGCAGTGCCACAGATGGCGCTGGCTTCTCGTGTATACTCGAGCAAGGACATGAATGTAGCACACCAACCTCCATGATATATCCATTGTCCAGCGGCAGCGCGCGCATTCGCCGAGCAAGATGATAGATCACGTACTTGGCCGTCCATCGGTCAAGTTCCGTAAATACCAGGTCCTGCTGGTCATAGCATTCTGGTCGACATACTTCTACAAGTATGTTCGGATCCATCCTATGCTCCTCTCCATTCAAGATATGCTGACGACATGACAGAGGCAATCCGCATGGACCACCATACGTACGCCGCATATCTCGAGAATTCAGCAAGAGGTTCACAGCATGGCGGACGCTGCTCATCACGCTGCTCACACTCTACGTCTCCCGCAACTTTGCCAGCTTGACTGGTCTCGAATCGCCTGAACCTCTCGCCAATTTGTATAACCGAGCATACTTCCGCGCAACATGGGTTACCACAGCATTAGATGCTGGCTTCTGGACTGCCATGAACATCAAGCCGAAGTGGTTGAGAGACATCAGCAGCATGATCTTCAGTCTCTACTACCTGATTGTGGCAGAGCAAGCAGATGAGAAGGTCAGAAGAGTGAGAGGCGTGTTGACAGTAGACCATCTGAGAGTGAGCTGGAACAAAGGCACAACGCCATATCTCGGCTTCTTGAACAATCTGCTACGCCCGCGACTCATGCGATATAAGCCTCGACAGATTCGTATACCTCGACCGAGAGATAGCGCATACCGAGAGCATGTGGATGCATGGCTGTACTTTGATGGACCAGTGTCGGCGCTGAAGAACCAGACTAAGGTCGTCTTAGATATCCCAGGGGGAGGATTCGTGGCAATGACACCACGGAACCACGATGACAAACTGCTGGGTTGGGCAGGGAAGACAGGGCTGCCAGTCCTGAGCTTGAACTACAAGAAGGCGCCAGAACATCCATACCCGTATGCCCTCAATGAATGCTATGATGTGTATAACACAATCATCGCCTCGAGAGGCCGATGCATCGGCATGAGTGGAGAGCAAATACCAAAAGTCATCCTGTCCGGCGACAGCGCAGGTGGAAATCTTGCTGTTGGCACCATGATTATGATCCTTCAAAGTGGCAGTACTGGCTCGAGGAGATGGCTTGGAGAGAAGGAGCTGCCTGTTCCAGAAGGTCTGATCTTGATTTATCCAGCTCTCGACATGAACATCGGCAGCTGGATGACGGATGAGCAAATGGCTTTGATACGAGATAGGAAGACGAGGAAAAGAAACGAAGGAGTAATAAGGCAGAAGAGTGAAGACTACAAGAAGTTGACCCCAAGCACACCGTACCAATCGGATGATGAAATGGACGACATGTTCTCATCACCAAAGAAAGCCAATGGCATGAAGAAAGAGAACGGAAGTGCTATCACGGTCATTCACGATTCGCCGCAACCATCCATGGCCCATATCTCGTCTCCTACGGCGACGAAGACATCGAAGACCAACGACGCAGCTGAAGCTGCTCAGACATCAAAGCCACGACAGCTCAAGACTCGCTTGGCCATGTCATCCATGATCTCCTACTTCAATGATCGCATACTCACGCCAGAGATGATGCGCGCAATGGTCATTCTTTATGTTGGACCTCACAACAGGCCAGACTTCTCAACCGACTTCCTTCTCTGCCCACTACTAGCTCCAGAAAGCATCTTGGCTCGATTCCCGAAGACGTACTTCTTGACAGGCGAGCGAGATCCTCTAGTCGACGACACGGTGATCTTCGCTGGTCGGCTTCGGCAAGCGCATGCAACTCGAGTACAGGAGCGCAAGGATCTTGGCCTCGACCACTCGGGTCGTGCTTTCAGAGAAGAGGACTATGTCGAGGTCATGCTCATTCCTGGCATCAGTCACGGTTTCCTGCAGTTCGTGGGCGTCTTCCCACAAGGATGGAAGTACATCTTCCGAATCAGCAACTGGATCAACGACATCTTTGGCCACAGCGAAGATCGCGAATCACAAAGCACAGTCAACACACCGAGCCCACTTCTCGAGCGCAAGAGACATCACAGACGCATGCGCACAGGCGAGAGCTCTGCGGACGAAGATAAGCCGCTGGAAATGTCCGTGCTCAAGAAGGACCGGAAGATGAGCGGCGCCATTCACGGCAATGGACGAATAGGAAAGCGAGATCACAGTCCTGATCAAGGAAGGAAAAAGAGCTTGCAAGAACGACGGCGCAGAAGTCTTGTTCGACTGGCGAGTGAGGACGATCTGTTGGGCAGGAGAATGCGAGGCTTCACTACGAGCTTATTGATGGACGACAGCGGCGAGTCGGCGGTACCGCCAACACCTTGATTCCACACACATAGAGCAATTCATCGTAAGCACAATTTTTCATTGTCTTCCTCGCACCTGCTGTGGTTGCGGGGATAGTTCTTGTGATTGTGGATCAAATTCACCTGATCTGATCACGCCTGATGCTTTGTGTCACCATGATACCAACCTCCACACCAAGACTTGATACTAAGAGATGCAGCTCGCCGTCAGAAAATTTGATGAATCGCATTCTCGTGTAGAGCACATACGATAGCCGGCGCCCATAAATTCATCGCCAGTGACCCGCCAAATGTTGGTTTTGCTACCGACGTCACCGCTACTCCGACCGTCATAAGCCGCACAACACTTCATTTGCAAGTGACAAATTCGACACCTTGGACCGTTTTGCTGCCTGGGCACCTGTGACTCTTTTCGGTGCCGCTTTCGTGCAACTATAAAAGGTGCCCCGCCCTCTTCCTCCATCATTTTTTCTTCATCCTCAAAACACAACACCCACACCTACGCCTTTCAACCACAACCAGAACACTCTCAATTCCACTTGCGCACATCTACACACTTACAAAAGCACCGCATCATCGTCGTCAAGATGAAGTTCACCACCGCTGTGGTCGCTGCGCTTGCGGCGCCGACTGTCTTCGCGCTTCCGCAGGACAACAACAACCCAGTCGGTCCCCCACCTGACATGGGCCCTGCGCGCCGCAACGCTCAGAACAGCGATGTTGACGTTGGCGTACCAATCGACTTCGGTCCTGGTCGTCTTCGTCGCGCTGCTCAGAACGGCGATGTTGACGTTGGCGTACCAGTCGATTTCGGCCCCGGTCGTCGCTCTGCTCAGAAGGACGTTGACGTTGGCGTGCCAATTGATTTTGGTCCTGGTCGCGTTCGTCGCGCTGCTCAGAATGATGTTCTTGTTGGTGTGCCGATTGACTTTGGTCCCGGCCGTCGCTCTGCTCAGGAGGATGTTGACGTCGGTGTGCCAATCGATTTTGGTCCCGGCCGTCGCGCTGCCCAGGAGGATGTTGACGTTGGTGTGCCAATCGACTTTGGTCCTGGCCTTCGCGCTGCCCAGGAGGTTGACGTCGGTGTGCCAATTGAATTCGGCCCCGCTCGTCGCGCTGCTCAAGAGGACGTAGACGTTGGCGTTCCAATCGACTTCGGTCCTGGTCGTCGCTCTGCTCAAGAGGACGTTGACGTCGGTGTCCCAATTGACTTCGGTCCTGGTCGCCGCCAGGTTCACGATGTCGGCGTCCCAATCGACTTCGGCCCTGCGCGCCGTCAAGAGGCGGAGATTGGCGTCCCTCCAGACTTTGGACCAGCGCGCCGTCAAGAGATTGGTGTCCCTCCAGACTTTGGACCAGCGCGCCGTCAGGAGATTGGCATTCCTCCAGATTTTGGACCAGCTAAGCGTGACGTCGACGATTTTCCAGAGGGTGCTCACGACGCTCGCCCAGAGCAGCCACGCCCGAACGTCTGCGACGACAAGTGCGACGGTTTCTTCCTTGCCCACTTTGCTAAGTGTGAGGGTGAGCCAGACTGCGTTGCCAAGGCTCGCTACAACACCTGCAAGCAGGACTACTCGGTAAGTTGACTTAATTTCCCTACATACAAATGCACGAAGGCTAACCAACATCGCAGTGCTCAACCACTTGTGGCTTCACCGCTGAGGGCTGCGCCAATCCCGCTGGCTGGCAGCCATCTATCTCCGTCGCTACCTTGACCACTTCCTGCTCGACAACCAACTTGGTCACTAGCGTCATCGTCGTCACCTCCACGATCACTCCTGGCCAGTTCAAGAATGCTAAAGCTCACGCTTTCGCTGAGGCTGCCCCTTCTTCCGATGGTAAGTGCCTTCCTTTCCTAATCTGCAACCTCACAGCAGCTAATCCTTTCTAGGTCTTCTTGTGGTCCCACTCAACACCACTCTGACAACTACCTCGTACGTGACTGAGGATGGATCTCACGACCACGCCACGGCGGTCGCGACTGGTCCAGCTTCTGGCATCACTGTACGTCCCCTTCACTCACTTCTTGCAGATGTGGCCACTGACCCTGCATTGCAGTCCCAGGCTGCGGCTGCCGTCACTTCCAAGGTTGGCGCCATCCAGTCGTCCATCGTCTCTGCGAAGGACTCGCTCACTAGCAAGGCTGCCCAGGCTGCCTCTAGTGCTGTGGCTTCTGGACACGCTCACGGTGCTGCCAATGGTCTTGAGCTTTCAGTCTTCACTGTCGTTCTCGGCTTCTTCGCCGCTCTTATGATCTAAGCGGTGCACACATACAAGGGGACTACTTGAAGGAAGATATGATGATGGAGAATAAGGATGGGGTCATACAATGGGCGTTTTAATTTCATGGGTTTCTAATGGGTGGCTCTCTGGCGTGCATTCTCATGGACATGCATCAGCGAAGGGAGTTGGTATCACGCATTTCTATGGCACTCGCAACGGGGTTTGATTTTTGCATCGGCTTGCACGGCTGATTTTTCACATGGGTTTTGCGCAGGTTGACTTCATGGGCGCGATAATCAATGAACAGCATGGTGGCGCCCAGCTGCATTGATGATTCTACAGTAAATGCGCACAAAAACACACAATCGAATTTGATTGAGCTCTCAATACTCTTGTGCTCAGTAGCCATCGTTCTGACTTGCCATCATGGCCTCGTCTTCGCTCCGCAAGGCTGAGGTGGATCCGCTACCAAAAGTAGCTAGTGCCATCTCGCGATATTCGCTTCCGCTCCACCAAAGAGCTCCAATACCATGATGATCCGAGTCTATACATAATCAATATCACAATCCAATTACTCCAGCTAAGATGGACTCGCAAGAGGAACAAGTCCTACCAATGGACGTGCCGCGCCTGCCGCCACAAATGTTCACCACCGCCGCACAATTACTCGACCTCACAGACAGTACGCTTTGCCCGGTGACTTGAGAGTGACTATGTTCTTGTGCGGAGACGATGACTGACACGCGAGCTTGAAGAGAAGATACTATGCGCATTACGAGACGGGCGGAAACTCTTTGGTGTGCTGCGTAGCTGGGACCAATTCGGTACGAATCATGCGACCTCAATGACGCAGGCCCAATCGCTGCATATGATGACGAAGGTGCTGATCTTGAGGCACAGGTAACCTCCAACTCATGGACACAGTCGAACGCTACTACTGCACATTACCCGCCGAGTCATCACCTTCATCGAAACCCACCGATCCATCAACACAGAAGAAGCTATGGGGCGAGATAGAAAGAGGACTGTACCTGATACGCGGCGAGAACGTGGCGTACCTGGGAGAGATCGATCTAGACTTGGAAGACGACCCGCCAGAAGGGTGGGAGAAGGTCGAGGCGGACGAGATTCACCGGCTAGATAAGGACCTGCGAGAACGAAGAGAGGCAGAGCTGAAGAGCAGGAATCGCAGCTTGAAAGACAAAGGGCTAGAGAAGGAGATGAGCGAGGAGATCATATTTGTGTGATCAAGGCTCATGGTTGAATGCCCGAGGGACATGCATTGCGTGGCTTGTGCCTTAACGAATGACTGCATGACACTGGCGTTCTTTGGCGGTCATCATGAATGCGAAGGTTAAGTAGCCAGTCTACGGACTTGGACAATGCGGCATTTCTCTTGAAAGCACGTAAATTTGCTGACATACATGAGCAATGGCGACTCCTTGGCCGAGTCAAGCGATGGGACACGCTGATCTACAAACAAATGAAAACGCATACATGGCCACATATTCGTCCCCGTCCCCAGCGACTCGAGATAGACGTCAATCCAGGCATTACTGGCCGTCCCACCGTAGCTGCGAGTACTTCTTCCTCATCTCCTCCGCCAGCACGCCACCATCGTCCATGAATGCAGCAACTGTCATCGCCTTCTCGGCCCAGTATTGACAGTTTGTGTCATCTTTCACACAATAACAAGAGACAGCGTTGTTGAATGAAGTTGCGGCTATCCATTCGAGCTCCTCTGTCGGATACTGAATATTGTCCTGATGGCTGTCAGCAAGTCTTTTCTCCGCCACATTGAGTTTGACGTACCGTCTTGCATTGGTCTGCTACTAGAATGACTTGATCGATGCACTTCGCTGCGAACTCGGGTTCAGTGGTCAAGCAAAGATGGAAGAAGCAGCGCATGTGTTTTGCCAGCTTTACGACAGACTCGCCTGGCGTCCAGCTAATGTTGAGGACTTGCTCAATGAATTTGAGCACGACCTGATTGTACTCTCGCGCACCTTCTGACCTCTGACTGCAAAGCTCTTCGTAGATCTGAAAAGCAAGATCGGCGAGCGTGGCCCATCTCTTCGGATCTTCATACTTCCAGCAGGCCTCAAAGAGCTTGGACATCTGGTCCCATTGTTGGAGGCGAAGAGCAGCTTCGAGCTCCCACTTAATTCCTTGGAGATGCTTGGCTGCCAGATCGACCTTGATGCTTTCCGCCAAGGACTGGATAGACAATTGATCAGATATCAAGCCTCGTAGCTTCTTTCCATGGCTCATGACATTAGTGTAGTGCTGCTGGGATTGTTCGACGTCGTCTTCGCACCGGACAAGTATGATCATGATGCTCATCGCGAGATATTCGCAGAAGATCTGTCTCATCTTCAAATTGCTTTTCTCCAAAGCAGGCGTGTCGCGCTCCATCCGATCGATTAAACGGCTGCATACCACGCAGAGCCTCAGGAGCAGCACTGGATCCGCCGTCTCAAGATGCTCCAATGCGACATTGTAGCTGTTTTTCGAGAACCAATTGAGCTCCTGCAGGTCGAAACCGGTATCTGCACCGGCGGGGTTTGTCGCGTGCTCAGCGGCCTCCTCGAACAAGTGCGTGATTGTTTTCATGGACTCATTGAGCTGCATCTCGTCCGGCGGTTCGCTGTTCTTGGTGGATTGACGCATCATGCGGATCATGCTTCGAAGAAGCGCTGGTAGATGAAGGCCCCGAGGTGCTCGAGGATCGTAAGACTCGAGAAGTTTCTGTAAGGCAAACAAAGCTTGTCCTTGGTCCCCGATCTCATGAGCGTCAAGGACGCACGCGTAAAGATGTACTGGGTCTTTCTTGGCTTGTCTTGCGATGAGTTCGATGGATTCCGCTGCCCAAGCAGCATCGCCCATTCGCAATGCAGCCTTGAACGCCAGCTGTCTTGTCTCCACGAGGTTGCGTTGTGAATCGGGAAGTGCGAAGTAGATCTCTCGAGCTATGCTTCCTTCGGTTCTGGCAAGTGCACATGCCATGGCTTTCCTACGACAATTAGTGTTCTGTCTCGGTGCTGCTACATATTGACTTGCCGTCCAATCCTGCCCTTGTTTAGATCGCCTCCCTTCTCGAACAGCGTGTGAAGTGCACATGCACAGAACTGCTCAGCCGTAGTGAACTGCTTCATACTCATTGTTCTCTCGATGTGCGACCAAAGCAGCTGCATCAGGTTAGAGGTTTCGGACAGCGGAAACCTGTCGACTCACTGTTTGTGCTGCATGTGCTGCAGCTGCGCTGAATGGCTTTCCGACGATTTCGTACAAGTCGTCGAGTAACTTCTTCAACACGTCGACGTTCAAAGGCGCCTTCTCTACGCTAATTGTGATCCAGATACGGAGCATCCCGGCGCGTTCGAGCCACTCCTCCTTCGCGTCTGTCGTGAGGCGCGAGATCATAAGCTCATCCAGTGCTTTGCTAGCGAGGGCAGGGCCATTCTCATCAACCTTCTTGAGCTTGTGGACGTGATGCATAATCCTGATCTAAGTTAGATAGGAATGAATTGATGCTCAATTAACTTACGTCTTAAAGTTCGGGCGAGTCAGAACGATAGTCCGAATCATTTTGCATACCGCTGCTATCGTCAGCCAGCTGACAAGTCAGAATGGACATGCAACTTGCCGTCAAAATAGATCTGCGCATCTGGCTTCTTCTCCATGCCGAGGATCTCGAGTCTAAGCAATGGCGCGACAAGCTTGTCCGGATAGCCCTGGTCGATGAAGCTCAGCAGCTTCTTGGCCTCTTCCAAAGACTCGGGCGTATTCATCAACAAGAGGCACTTTGCTGGAGCTCGTTAGCATGACCATATGCATCTGGGGATGACGAAGCTGACCCAGTCTTTGCATGATCGACAGTCTTAGATCTCCAGCATGCTCACTGAGTCTATCGAGGTCCTGCGAGTCGATCGTGTTGAGAGCACGCTCAAGCCAACTGGCGGCAACATCAAAGTGCTTTCTCTCTTGGAGATCTTTGCCGAGCTCGAAGAGCACATCGGCCATCTCTTCAGCACATTCCGCCGTAGTTTGCGAGACGCCCGTAAATTTGTCATACATGTGTTCGGCGGCGTCGAGTCGGTCTTGCTTCCATGCCTGGAAGATCGATGTCAGCGACCATCTCTCAAGTCATTGATTAGGCGTACCAAAGTCATCCGCCAGACCAGGTAATCCCCCTCCAGCTTTCCTCTCACATCTTCAGCAAAAACTTCCTTACCCATCTCAAGCCATTCAGCTGCTCGGGACGCGACTTTGCTCGCAAAGTCAAGCTCCAGCGCCTCTATGCAAGCTTTCATGCACCTGTTCGCAATCTTGAGTATTCGCATGCAAGTCTCCTCTCTCTGGCTCTTCTTCGTTCGAATGGACGCGACGCTCTCGAGCATGCCGAATGCAAAGACGCGTAGAAGCGCATTCTTGGTGACCTCAGCGAGATCCTGCTGCTCACTATCTTCAATGTCGCGACTGTGACGCGTCGCAAGGTTCCATAGTTCTGTTCCTTTCGTCTCGAAAGCAGCTCTTTGCTTGGACTGGATGTTGTCGATGGGAAAGAAAGCGATTCTCGTGCGAAGGTCTGGAACCAGTGTTGGCGATGATACGGCGATGCCTTCAGCGAATTTCAGGATCGTTGATGCGGATGTCTGGGCCATTGTAACGATGTCGCCAGCACGATTGTAACAGGACGATGTGGTTTCTGGGAGATCATGAATCCGAGGACAGCGCGGGAGATTGAGTCGCCGTGGTGCCTGCCGTTCTGATCGCTCCTTCCGTCTAGAAGGTCGCATTTTCCATCTCTGCGCGTACAAGCAGCGCCGCAACGCGACTTCACCTTATTCTAGAGGATGCATAGATGATCAGCAATATCTGTATTGACAATATGTGCTATGGAGTGTCAATTTGACTCCAGCAAGAAGCAATGTACACAAACTGGCATCAGAGTCGTTGTCGTTGAGGCGTCGATACATCTCCGATGTCCCCACGGCGCCTGCCTTGCAATCGTGCCTGATGCCCAGTCCCTTTTGTGCATCCTTAACGCCATGTACATGCATTACCCTTACTCAAACAGGTGTTTATGTATATGTGTGATGCACAGAAGCTTCTCTGCTTTGCGAAGCTGCTATTCAATTGTCCAGGCCTTGGATTGGAAGGAAGTTGCCGACAATGAGAGAAGGACTGGTGGTCAGTGTTAGACGGAAGCATAATGGCAAACGGTATGATGCGACTCACATATGATGGGTATCTCTGCGAATGGTAAATGAAAAGCAACACCGAATCTCTGGTGTTGGTGAGTTGCGATCTTGAGTCCGCAGCGAGCAGCTAGTCAAGATTGCTTTCTGAGATGAATCGAAGGCAATAGCAACGAGCTTCTCCCAGTAGCTGACGAGTGAGTTCGCATCGAAGATCTCATGTACAGCCATCTTGCCCTGCGCAATGGGTTAGCACTCGCACGCGACTCGACGTCCAAACAGACTCACATCTCGCAATGTCTCGATCGGAACGCCTAGAAGCTTGGCCATCTCGTTGTTGCCGCGGTAGATCTCTCCAGTCCTTCGCCAGCAGCATGCAGGGATTGCCATACTGGCGAACACGCGATCGTACTCCATCAGCCGCTTCTCGAATTCCATCTCCACATACACCAGTTGTATATCCGTCAGTCCGTGCATGCGCTCTCGAAACTTGGGTCTGAAGTTTTCTAGTTGGCGCAGGATACGAGTTCGTTGCTGCGGCTGCAGATTCTTGACCATGTAATCGTTGAGTCTAGCGTAGCCCTTGACGTAATTGAATGGCTTGAGCAGGCCTGCCTCGTACTTTGCCTTCATCATCTTCCTCAGACGCTCGGAAGGCGCTTCGTTGCCCGCTGGGTCCGCTGCAGTCATGTAAAAGGCCTCGCGCGCCTTGTCGAGGGGAAAACCGCTTGCTGGACGAGAGATGGCATTTCCTACTGCGGCCTGCGAAGGAGGTAGCATCTGGTTGTTCTGATTCGAGGGCGCATTTGGGACGTAGAGATTATTGTTCAGCGTCTGCATTGTATTGGGGAACGAAGAGTCGCCCTGGAACAGCGCGTTGGCATCTTCGTTGGAGAACATGCCGCCGTCCTCAAGCATGCTATTGGTGAGGAAGTCGTTAAGGAGGTTGTACTCATTTGAGACTTCAGATGTCCCAAAAGAATACTGAGGATGGAAATTGTGCATGTCGTGCAGGAAGTTGCCTGTCCCTGAGCCCGAGGCAGAACCAAAGTTCCAGCTGCTGTTGTCTTGGAACCCAGCCAGTACTGTCGAGAAAAGTAAGTATGCGTGATAGGCTCAGTGCTGACGAGAATTTGCTTCTTTTCGAGATGCAGTGCAACGTACATGGTTGGGTATTGGTTGTCAGTGAAGAGGCTTGTGGCGCGGCAACGGGCGTAGGCTGAACGAGTGACGCTGTGCTGCCTCGATGGCTTTGATTAAGCGGGCCCAGGCCAAGTGCAGCGGCTGCATCCTGCTGTCTGCTTAGATCGAGGGAGCCATCTCCGCCGGCAGGATCGACTTTTGACGTGGGCTCGTTCTCTGCGCCCACCGTCTGTTCCGATTTGGACTTCTTGGCTGGTTCGCGTGGCTCGTCATGGCACAAGTGGCCAATGTTCCGCTTGATACATCGTGTACACGGTCGTTCCTACAGGAGGTTATTGTCAGCAAGTGCATTCATTGTGCATCCTCGAACAAGCGAGCCTGCGCAAAGACGTCAGGGGACTCACCAGGTCGCATGTCATGTGCTAAAATAGCAACACAAGCAAAGGTTAGCAACACTGCTCCAATTGTTTTCTTGTTATATTGCCAATACTGAGCATCGCACGGCCAGTCAATGGCTTTGTCCGTGCCCAGCAACGGGTAAGGGGGTTTAAGGCTCTGCGGCTCACCGAACGTCTGCAATAGATGCATGCTGTTGCGTATCAGCGGTCAGCCCAAGAGGGTCCCGAGAGGCTTACAGCGCGCAGCTGCGAGCAAAAGTAGGGCCACGAACCATGATTGACCTTCCGACGCTTCTTGCCACTCTTCGCAGCACTGCTGTCCTTGCCATTGCTCTGTCCGTTGCTGTTCGCAGCTGCCGTCGGTTTCTGCGGCGTCGTCGACTTTGTAGTGCCATTGTTTCTATTATTACCGCCACTTATGTCCGCGCCTGCTGTACCGTCATGCCCCTTCTCCACGCTGTCGGCCGTGACGCGGATACCCGTGCCATTGGATCCTTTGGGCGCGGGCTTCTGTGTATCCGTCATGAAGGGTAAGGTCGAGTTACGCAGCTAAGGTGGGACGGGCGCAAGGTTTGCGGGCACGGAGAATTCGAATGCGCCGGCAGCATTTGAGCCCCCTTTAAGGTCTCTCATGCGCAGGATTCTGGTGTCTGGAGCTGCGGCGGCGGTCGAGCAGTGGAGGGCACGCGACACGGTGGATTGCAAGGCGCAAGTCATGGTGTAGCTAGACAAAATACCTAATTGCCCACTCGAGGGGTCTGGCTATGGGGCTCCAAAAAATCCGTCAAATGACAAGCGCGGCTTTTCCCACCACTGGCCTCGGCCTCATTCATCCGGCGCTTCTCATCGCTGCCGCTTGTGAGATTCTTGTCGACAATAATCGCTTACCCTACGCGGCGTGTGCCTCGGACGTAGAGCGAATCTGCGACATTGTATAGATTAAGCTTTGCGCGCACTGGTCAACGTTGTCGACTCCTCCCATCTGACGGATCATATGAATCCGCTTTCCGCTCGTCCAGTTCCTGAATCAGCCTTGCAGGTGTTCAGCCACCCCGGCCACCTCTGCGGAAGGCAGGCCGGGATCAGCATCCACTGATCTGGTGTCCTTTTCCGAGCATGTCATTATTGCGATCATGAACTTGCATTTCCCTCATCTACACCATGAAACTCGGTACATATGATGACCACTTCAGCAAGCAACATTTAGGGACCACTTTGCGGCTCGACGTTGATGGACACGCGCTCAATACTGCGTACATGCATGTGGAGCCGAACTGACCTTGTTTCTGTGAACAGCTTTCAGGATTGCTCATATGGTCAGACCAGATCCTCAATCAACGCATCCAAGCCGGATCATATCGTGGATGACCTCATGTATGGCTGCGCGGGGTCATGCCTTCAGCAAGACGCAACACACGAGGTTACAACGAGGTCGAATTCCTCCAAGTACCCCCCAAAAAAGCCGTTCAGCGTGAATTCTCCAATGTAGGACACCTACTGAAGTAAGATACATGGACGACTAAGACAAATTCGTATATCCTCGATACGAAGGCCTGTTCTCTTGAGATGCTCATTGCAAATGCATTCAATTCGCCCTTAAGATTGGCACATACCAGAAAGACAATTACTGGAAACTTATAAGTATCTGGGAAGACTTTCCAATATGGCCACGTGCTGAACCTGAACTCTATTTCAAAGCCTGCCAGTCAAAGGTCAACGCGAAACCTTGTAAGAAATATCATGCTTCTTTCGTGCAAAAGACCTCGAAGATATAGCAATACTTGCGATCAGGTAATCTTATCTCAAGCATCTTCATACTGAACATCAACAACGAACCCGGTTCCGGCCCATCCAGCACGAATCGAACGTCGAGCATGCCTCACATCACGCGACCCCAAGCTCAAGCATTCGAGCATGCTTACGGAGTGGCCACCAACGAGATGAAGGAACAAGAACTCAGCGACCGAAGCATCAAAGTCTTGGTCACAACTTTCCTTGCCATCGAATATGGCCTTGACTACCGACCTTTGAGGAGTATGTGGGCAGATCAATATGGAAGATGGAGAGCTCTGGCCACGTTGTATACCGAGTCGCAGGCCGGTCGCAGGATGCCGCTTCGTGTCTTCATGCGTGGTCTGCAGCAAGTCTGCCAACGCATTGATCCTGACCAGTGCGGTGACTTGTTCGATGCCGTACATCGCTATCTCCCATTCCTCAACACGTTTCTGGCAAAAGGCCCGACAGAAGTCCGTTCCCAAATTGCAGCTTCAACGGATCCAATGGCACCTCTTCCGTATACTCATCTGGATTTGGTCAAAGAGACGATCATTATCCCCCGCTCTGTACGCATCCCGATTCAGAATGCGATTCAAAGCCGAATAAGAGAGCGTGAGCGAAATCTCATTCGTGGTTCAGATGGAACTTCTTAAAGCTGTGCCACTTAGGAATCGAAGTCTGTTGAGAAGAAGACAAGGTCTGCAGTATGGTCTGCCGCAAGTATTGCATCTCTGACACTAAAGACAGCGATAAGTTTTAGATTCCCTGGCGGACATCCAGTACCGCATCTCCTGGCAATTCTAGAGAGGTCAAATTCTGCAATTCTCGTGCTTCGCGGTTCGCATCCGCCTCAACAACGCCGATCTGCTCCGGCAACTCCCTCGCGTCTCGATTTGCATTGACTTCTGCTAGAGCAGATCTGCTTTTGCCGTCCGTCAGACTTCGGCTCGATTGCGTGGACTTCGGATTGAAAGTGGCGCTTCTACGGGCTCTACGCAGGTATACGAGCACGACCCCACAAAGGACACCGAGAAATATCAGCGCACCCAAACAGATGGCGGCTATCGTGGCTGAAGAGAAGCCAGAGCCTGCATCTTTTGATGAACTCGTGCCAGTCGAATCCCGAGCCAAGATGGAAGCCCAAGTCGTCGCAATCTCGACGTTCGTGCTCTAGAAACGCACCTCTATCCATGGCGTTCAAACACCTCCGGTGCTCAACGTGACCATGGCGCTCGAGGTCATCGTGTAGGTGGGCTTGCTTGCAGAGTTGCTTACAGTAGACATGAACTTCAGTGTTCTTGTGATGGATGTCCATCGATTGGGAGGGGAGATCATGGGCGACGGAAGCATTCGAGTTACAGGCGCGTTGATCATCGAAGAACAGACCCATGTCCCGTCGACGACCATGCCACTGTTTGACCTTGTTCAGCACATTTTCAATGGCAGCAGGAGGACTGGACTTTACGTTGGACAGCAGTAGACGATTGTCTCTGTTTTGTCTTGGAAGATATTCAAATGGCTCACAACAGGCTGATAGCCTGCGTAGCATAGGGCGGGCGAAAACGTGGCTGGTACTGACGCATGGCACTTCGTGATGTCTAATGGCATAGATATGGTGACGATCTCATTGAAGACATACAAATCAGACAAGCAGGTCGCTGGTTGCGAGAAGAAGGTTGTCAAAGCTTTGACATTGGTCGGCGTGGGTTCCGAAATGTTCGCATATGCTGGCACAACGTCGAGAGACATGTTGGCTTCAAAAGATTCGTAAAGATGGGAAGTTTGGTGTGTTTGAGTGTGTTCTATGTTACCAATTCCTATTTGCAAAGAGATGATCTTGGGAGTCGAGTGTCGTTGCTCTGCTCGTGTCACAAGTCTAGCACATGTCCGGCATCACTGAGTTGTCCAGACCTAGGGCAGCTCAAGCGTGGCTAGATCCATCATATTTGATACAGAGAGTGCACCTGTGGTGAATATTTGTGTTTTCATCATATCCTCTCGAGCCTAGCACTGAGACCATGGAGAATTTACGAATACCATCAACTTGACTAAGGTCAGAGCATCAGCCTTGTGTCCAGGAGCAGTCTCCGAGTAAGACATGGTTCGTGCATTGGAATTTGGAGAGTATTATTCATGGCGGAAAGGCGGTGGAGAACAGCAGGCTTGATAATCACATGACAAGGCTGGCCGGACGCCGCCTGCGTCATGGCATCGGCGATCCAGGCAGCGTGCCTGCAGAATCACTTTCCCGCTGCCGCTGCTTCGCGTTGTGAGGAGAAGTTGTCCATGTCGATCTCTTGCCCAGACGGGAGAATTGTAAAGAACGCGCGCGATCTGAGGTTCGCACGAAAAGCTTCACGCTGGGAACTCCGGAGCGCTAATGCAGAACTTCAATCGCTCATGTCTCCATCATGATGCCATTTCGCTCAACAGCATGTCCGTTTCCTGCCTAGCCAGTTTCGCATGCATGAGTTACCCCTGCAAGCTAGCTCCCGCCACCAAGCATGGCGGTTGAACTGCGGTGATAAGAGTGCGAGAGCAGGTGTAGTTTTTTGCAAGCGCGGCAGTCGTGATCTGAGACCAGATCTCTGCGCATCGATCCGGACCTCTCAGCAGCATTGCGACTTCCCCTCATCTCACTTCTATTTGCAATTGCTCAGTCGTGGAAGGCGCAATCTGGTTCTCAGTGTTGTTGAATCTTCGTCTCGCATCCCACCGCAGATCTCTTCCTCCGTCGAACAAACACCACAATCTGCATCCTCAGCACATCTACTACCGCTTACACGCTGCTACACACTCGCTACTCTCTTGTGGTGCATAATACGTATCCTTTGGAAAGATTCTGAAGCGTCTGCACTGTCAATTGTGTTCTGCCCCATCTAGACTTTCTTCTGCTATCCTCGAGTCTCGGACTTCACCATGGTCTTCGTGGACAAGCAAGAGGTCATTACGGAGGAGGAGAAGAGACTGAGACAAGACTTCAAGAGGGAGAAGTACTGGAAGAAATGGGGCAGCTATGTTGCCGAGAGACAATGGGCCACAGGTTCGTTGGTCCAATCAATACGCAGCAGGTTTCTTGCTAACATCTGGCAGTTCGTGAAGATTACTCTGCTGACGGTGACGCCTGGTCGCGTAAGTGGACGGATTCGCTGCATACCTTAGCAGCCCACTGACTCCAATGTAGACTTCTCGCACGACCAATCTCGCAAGCGAGCATACCGCTGGGGAGAAGACGGCATTGCTGGTGTCTGCGATACCCATGGCTACCAGAACATCACTTTTGCATTTTGGAACGAGAAAGAGTGGGTTCATGTACTCGCGGCCATTGGTCATTGCTGATCTTTATACAGCGACTTCCTCAAGGAGCGTTTGTTCGGTCTCTCGAATCCACAGGGCAACCACGGCGAGTCTCTCAAGGAAGCCCACTTCCACCTCGACAATGTGCCGACTGTGAGTTCAGATGAAGAAGCTCTTCAAAGCACCATACTGACAACCATAGCACTCCTATATGAAATTCCTGTACAAATATCCTCACAGCCGCTTCCCCTACGAAGACCTGATCAAAGAGAACGCCCGCCGAGGGAAGCTCGATCGAGAATATCAGATTCTTGATACTGGATGCTTCGACGACGACAACTACTTCGACATCTTCATTGAGACCGCAAAAGAGGCAGAAGATCCAGATGAGATCTTGTTCCGGGTGACGGCATACAATCGTGGCACCCAGGCTGCTCCACTGCACATCATCCCACATATGGTCTTCAGAAACACGTGGGCATGGGGTCACGAAACACCGGACAAGAAGCCGGCCGTCCATGAGGTTGGCCCGACAACTGCTCACACGCAGCACCACGCCATTGGTGAGAGGTACATTGAACTGTCTCCTTCGCCGGGCACAGGTCCGAGCAAGCAGGACGTGCAGCCTCAGCTGCTGTATACTGACAACGACACCGATTACGAAGCTTTGGGTTGGGGCAAGAACAAGACTCCTTATGTCAAGGACGCCTTCCACAAGTACATCTGCGATGGCGAGAAGGGCGCAGTCAATCCTCAGAAGACTGGCACAAAGCTCGGCATGTGGTATGCTTTCAACGAAGGTGAAGGTGTGCAGCCAGGGGACTGCGCAGTCGTGCGTTTCCGCCTGACCAAGCGCTACGAGGGCTACATGGATGAGGAACTGTTCGACGACATCATGGAGCAGAGACGCATCGAGGCAGACGAGTTCTACTACCGGATCAGCCCACTTCCAATGTCGCACGATCTGCGGAACATCCAGCGACAAGCCTTCGCCGGTATGCTTTGGTGCAAGCAGTACTACCACTTCATCTGGGACCAATGGGCAAATGGCGATCCAGGAATGCCACCTCCACCACCAGGTCGGAAGCACATCAGAAACGAGCACTGGAAACACATGTATCTGGATGATATCTTGTCCATGCCAGACTCCTGGGAGTACCCGTTCTTCGCCGCTTGGGACACGGCATTCCACTGCATCCCGCTCGCCATGATCGATCCTGAATTTGCGAAGAAGCAGCTCGATCTGTTCACGCGCGAGTGGTACATGCATCCGAATGGTCAGCTTCCCGCATACGAGTGGAACTTCGGTGATGTCAACCCACCTGTGCATGCATGGTCGGTGTTCAGGACCTTCAAGATCGAGCGCAAGATGTACGGACATGAGGACTTGGACTTCCTTGAGCGATGCTTCCAGAAGCTGCTTCTCAACTTCACCTGGTGGGTCAACCGCAAGGACTTTGAAGGCAAGAACATTTTCGAGGGTGGTTTCCTTGGTCTCGACAACATTGGGCTCTTCAATCGATCTGACCCACTTCCCACTGGTGGTACTCTGGAGCAGGCTGACAGCACTGGCTGGATGGGCTTCTACTGCGTGTCCATGTTGAACATTGCGCTTGAGCTCGCGAAGCACCGACGCATCTATGAGGATATTGCGTCGAAGTTCTTCGAGCATTTCATTATCATCTCGGAGGCGATGCAATACCGATCTGGCAGCGAGGCCAAATCTCTGTGGAACGAGGAGGACGGTTTCTACTATGATGCGATCTCCTGGGGTGGCCCATGGACTCACCAGATGAAGGTCCGTTCCCTTGTCGGATTGATTCCTCTCTACGCCACCTGCACATTGGAGCCGGAAGTCATCAACCGATTCCCGTCATTCAAGCGCCGTCTCGAATGGTTCATGAAGAACAAGCCAGATGTTGCCGAGCGCAACATGTCCTCTCTGAAGCGACGTGGTAAGGGTGACCGACTCTTGCTCGCCCTTTGCAACGAGGAACGCCTCAAGAAAATTCTGTCTTACATGCTCGACGAGAAGGAGTTCCTCGCGGACTTTGGTATCCGATCACTTTCAAGATACCACAAGGATCACCCAGTCTCGATGAATGTCAACGGCCAGGAGTACAAGGTCAGCTACATTCCTGGTGATTCGGACAGTGGCTTGTTTGGTGGTAACAGCAATTGGCGTGGTCCTATTTGGTGTGCAGTCAACTTCCTGCTCATCGAATCTTTGCAACGCTTCTACATGTTCTATGGCGACTCGCTCAAGGTTGAGTGCCCCACTGGATCTGGCGACGAGATGCATCTTGGCCACGTCGCTGAAGAGATTCAGCACCGTCTGCAGCACATGTTTGTCCGTGATGATGCTGGCAAGCGTGCAATCAACGCTGGCAATGAGACTCTGGATTATGATCCAAACTGGAAGGACAACCTGTGGTTCTTCGAGTTCTTTGATGGCGATACCGGTCGTGGTCTTGGAGCAAGCCATCAATGTGGTTGGACTGGCCTGATCGCCAAGATGATTCACGATACTGGGTGAGTCCGGAGCACATCTTGTTAGTTTTGACTTCACTAATCATGTACACAGTGTCAACTGCCGCTTACCGCAGACTCCACGTACACCAACCACTGCCGCCGCTCACTACTTTGATGACATTTGGTCAAAGACGAAGCGCGGCCCACGCCCACTCCGTCGTTCCTCGACGCACCGCAACCTTGGCTTTGGCGGCGCCTCCTCAAACGGCGACTATGCCAACGGCGAGGGCGAGGAAGATTTCGACCTGCGCCGCGCCAATTCTGTTGGCTGGCTCAGCGAAGAGGACCTCAAGAAGAAGGCAGAGGTCGACTCAAGAGTTGCAAGCTACGTCAGCGATCAACTCGAGAGGATGAGAAGCAATGACAGCGCGAACGCGAACGCAATCGAGGATGAGATCGAGGCCAAATTCGACGGCACGAATGGTCATTAGAAGTCTTTGATCAGCATATTGACATTGGCATGGCGCGTGTGGAGTGACTGGTGTATAAAATTGGCGTGTGCATATCCGGGCGACGGCTTCATGGAGGGTGTTGGATTGCGTTGTGGATATCCTCGAGATTGCTTTGCTTGCATTGCATGCCCTACGAAAAGACCTAGATGACAATAGAGAGACAGCAAGATCATGTGCTAGAGTACCTAGAGTAGACCTAATAGACCTTGACCTCACAAATTACCCCTTTGCTGAACTTGCCTTGCGTCTCTCAGTCCGGTATTCGAAGTGAGACTTATCCTCATGGCAAAAAAGTTAAGCTAAATCAGGTCCATCGCCTTTAGGCAAGCAAAAAGGAAGCAAAAGATGAAGCAGGAATTTAACCTGCACATCTAGATCTCTGATCAAGAGCTCTACGTGGGACCTGTCACATGTTAACATGACTGAGCGTTCACTTGAAGGAGGCATGTACTGACTCGAACCCACAGCCTTCAGATTAGAAGTCTGACGCGCTACCATTGCGCTAGCAGAGCGAGAATATCTTCGCGAAGGATGTTCAACCATCCAGGCAGAAATTGCCTTGAAATTTGTGCTCACAAATATCTATATCATCTCTCGTTGAGCGGTAGTGAGCATTTACTTTGAAGCCCTTAGAACATTCCTGCGGACTCATGACGTTGCCTATTGATCACCTGATCCCTTCTGGAGCATAACAAGCCAAGAGAACTTCAAATCTCTGCCCAAAGAGCTATATTGTGCGCCTGCAAACGACGCGATCAGCATGAGGCTCAAAACGGCCCCCACTTGCGCAATTCGGAGCGTCGGTCAGGTGGGCCCGATCCACAGCCAAGTCTCACAAGCTTTGAAGTCCCAAAATAGCAGAGACGATCTGAAGTAAGAAAATGGTGAGAAGATTAGAGGCAACCAGACTTTAGCCTTCGACGGACAATTAGTATATGGCTTAGGGCAACGCGGTGTCAGGAGAACACGCAATCGCTGATTGTCAGCTTCGAGCTCTCTCGACCGAGCCATGCATCCAGCTGCAGGAATCTGGGCTGTGACCGTTGGGCTTGCGGGATCCAGCCCTCTTAATTAAGCGACGCACCGACTCCGATCTCCACGGTTTTTGGCGCTGGCCTGATGGTAGAATCTCACAACTCCTTCTGTCTTGCAAATTGCATATACTGCCTTATGCGTTTCCTGTGGATGGATCCCTCCAGCACACGTGCGATTCGGAACACACCCAGCCAATCAGTCCATCAGGCTGGGATATCGCAGCCTTCCTGTGCGACCTATACCGGCATCCAGCTCGTTTCAGATACCCAAGGTGGCATAGTCGCGCGCAAGAGATAGAGAATATGGAGCAAGGAAGTGGCACGCCGGGTTCGCGACAACAGCCATGGAACCTGAGGCCGGAAGGCTCAGATCTCTCCGACTTCTCCTCGACAACGCTGGGCGGCAGTGGACCTCCAAGCCCATATGCCTCCTTCGGACGACGACCCCGCTACCAACGCCTGGGCTCGGAGTCGACACCCGAGCAATTGTATAGTCAAGAGCAGGATGTTGGAGACGAAGGTGATTTGGCTAGGGGCTCAAGATATGCTGGGCTGGGGATAGAGAATGTTCCCAGAGAGCAATCAATCAGCCCAGATCCCGTGGCAGCTCAAGGCCATGCGCGCAGAGTGTCTATTCAGCGCGTGTCAAACCCGTCCATACGCCAGAGTTATACCAGTCCACGCACTGATAGTGCGCCTGGCTCGAGGAACCCTTTGATATCACCACCGTTAGGCAACACGAGCCATCTATCGAGTACGCGGACAGCTTATGATCCAGTCGCAACTCCGTATATCGAAGAGGAGGATGAGATATCCAGAGCGAAGCGTCGTTCAAATGTGTCGTCGTCGAATTATCCCTTCATCGAAGATGATACTGTCAGGCTGCACCGGCCGAAGAGCCAGTTTTCGATTCGATCGGCTTTTGAAACGAATGACTTTCACCCACATGCTTGCCCGACAGCGAAGAGCTTTTACCAAGGACGATTCAATTGGCTCGCAATTTCAATCGTGCTCATTGCACTCTTCTCGACTGTATTCTCAGGCATTTTCTTTGGCATAGCAGTACGAGGGCCACGATGGGGTCAAGCAATTCGCAGTCGCGGTGGATCTCTCAATCCAGCAGGAGCTGACATTCTGACGCAAGTGTTCGCGAAGCTGATTGAGTTGAGTTTCGTGACAGTCTTTGTCGCATTTTTGGGTCAGGTCCTGTCGCGAAGAGCATTCAACACATCTGCCAAAGGCGTCACGATTGCCGAGATCACCATGAGAAACTGGGTCATGCAGCCAGGCTCGATGATCACACACTATGAGACTGTCCGTTATGCAGCTCTAAGCTTTCTCGGCATCTTGTCTTTAGTTGTCGCTGTATTTGCCATGATCTACTCGACGGCCTCTACCGCGCTGGTCACGCCGCAGCTAAAGTTTGGAGACTGGGACAGTCGGGTCATGAGTGGGCTCGTGAAAGCGTCATTTGCGAACATCAATTATCTTCGGGAGACGTGCCGACAGCCGATCCAAATCTCGAACGATGCAAACTCCAATTACAGCCTCAGTCTTGTAGGCAACACGTGCCTCGAGATCGATCATGCAGCACAAGGATTTCACAACTACAAACAGTATCTGACAGCATGGGCTGGGCTCGTCGAGACCGGTGGAGCGAACAGCCAGGACCAGAAGGCAAGGCCACCAGGGTTTGCGCTGCATAATGAGACTGTGGCTGTCAATGCCTCATGGATCGAGGTCATTGATACTCCAGAGCAGTCCAAGAAGTTCAATCGGACCATCAACAATGTGACGCTCGCGATGCCACACACTGGCGTGGTTTCGGCAGGCTTCGATCCGATCAACGAGATCTTGCAGCCTACAGTACGTTTCGCTTGCTTGGAGGCATTTGAACGACACTAATATTGTCCTAGGATCTGAACGGTGAAGGCATTTATGAGATACGTGCTTCTGTGCCCAGCCCCTATGTCAACGTGCTATGCGCCAACCTCGACAGAGTTGACTATCAAGATTTCGTGTATGAGACCATGCCGAACGTGACGTTGAACGTCACGGCCGATTTTGGCGCGCTATCAACCACATGGTTCACTTCGGGAGTTAATTGGGATCGCTTCTACTCGCATCCCATCAGCAACTCAAGCAATTCATTGGACGCCGTTTTCGGCTGGAAGACACCCAGACAGAGACCTGCATTTTACAAATGGCCCATCGACTTCAACACCATTCTCAACACCACACGTACAGTCTACAATGAGCGCGACTCTGTCTATCTGCTCGGCAAGGGAGATAGTGCCACGGGTGCAGGATACTTCATGTGCCAGATCAAAGCAGGACTGACCCCATTGTGCTCTACACGATTCGAGGCAACATCCCACGGCGGCTCAATGACAGCTCATTGTGAGGATCCGAATGACAAGCTGCAGTATCTGCATGGCAACACTAGCCGAGAAGAGACCTCGAGCTTGGATTGGTTCGACGTTGGCTCCTCAGCCCTGACATCACTTTCACTCGGAACGGGTGTCACAGATGGCGCCGCATCGAATGCACGACTTTTGACTCAGTTGGCGCTGACATCTCCCCAACTCAATGCCGCACTGCCAAGTCCAGCTGAAGCTTTGTCTGTATTGGTTGGCTGTACGCTTCTGATGGGAGTGGCAGACACCCCATTTGTCGAATTCTGGAATCATACCGTGAGCATCCTGGAGCGAGGCACCTACCAATTCTTCAACGCCTCAGTCCGTGCTCAAGAATATGCTTCTGGTGGCACAGCGGGATATCAGAAGAGCTTCCATGTTGTGCTCTTCGCGGTGTTCGCTCTCAATGTCTTCATGCTTGGCTACTTCATCATCAACAAAGGCCTTGTTACAGATTTCAGCGAGCCACCAAATCTCTTTTCGCTGGCAGTCAACTCCCCTCCGAGCACCCTTCTCAGCGGTAGCTGCGGCGCTGGCCCGGTAGGAGAGCAATTCAAGGTGCCGTGGGGCATAGATACAGAAGGCAAGCACTTGTTCATGACAGACCGGAAAGGTGTACCAATCGGGGGTGGAGGACAGGCCACAACGACTGGCTATAGTACTGTTGCTGTAAGCGGCGAAGAGCCTCTTGCCAGCCAGACAGCCGTGCGGGGCAACACATTTGAGATGGGAAGCATGCCATCAACTCCTCATACTCCGAACACTCCTGGTGGTATCGGAAGAACTGCGAGCAAGTTCGGACGGCATCTGCATATGCTTACGAACAAGAGAAAGAGCTTTCTCTAGGCTGCGCAAAGGTCACTGATGCGTTGACTTTATGACGGCTGTTTTCAACGAATCTCTTTGCCGGTCGGCTGTTTTATACCCCACGTCATTCTTAGGCATTCGGACTATGACGTCCAATAATGAAGTCTAATGTTTCTCACTCGTAATGCAAAGTTCACAAAATGTCCTCTTATTTTGAGCCAAATGCGCAAGGAAACGATCACTTATGCACAGCTGAACATGATGCGCGTCGCACGCTAGCAACATGTGCCACGACTGGCACATTTCGAAGGGCCGTATGAATCAAAGCACAACTCTCTCAAAAGCTACAGGATCTTAAAACACTTCATAACACGTTATGGCGCCTTGAGGATCTTGAATTTGCTTCAAGGCGTGCTCAGATGTTGAAAATATACTCCGATATCTGAAATTCTGTATTCGGAGCCGCTGAGCTGCACCTTGTAAATTCAAGTCTTGCGGCTTGTCGTGTTTCCTAATCAAACATCTATGCTGTGCAACTCCTCCAAATCAATGTTGGAACGAGTCTGGAGTCTATGATTAGGCGCTTCTGCCTAAGCACCCCGAACGCCCGTCCATATTACATATCTCATTATGGCATGTATTGTCGTCCCATATCCCACTAGCGCCTTCAATTCCAACGTCACCGATATGTGATGTACATGCTGACTCTATCCAAACCAGCCAGACATGATTGGAGCCTCTGCTGTTTCCGTTCGTTCGGTCGCAACATAGTTGCCTTCATCCGTTGGGGTCGGCTTGGATCGCGCGCTACTCGTAGCACTACCGCCACCACTTGATTTCCTCGTTGATGTTGTTGCCGCCGTGACGTGCGAGGCGCGGCTGCTCGCAACCGTTGTTGGGCTCGGTACATGACTGAAACCTGATTTGTCTGTTGCGCACACCAAACCAGGTCAGAACACTCATCTTGACCTTTTCGCACCACATACTTTGAAGCAGCAGAACAAGGGCGCACTGGAGCAAACGCAGCAACAGCAAACGATCATAATAATGCACTAGGCTGAGAAACAAATCCAGCTTGTTAGCTAGATCGCTCTCGAAACGACTCTAAGGACCAAGGAAAAGGGGAGGACCTATACCTGTTGCTGCGGGGAACCACTGGAAGCGGCGTCTGGCACCGCCGCCTGACGGTTCGACATGACAGCTGCGATCGTAGATCACCTGTATCTGCATTAGTACTTGAACACGTTGTGGGATCGACAAACATACATCTTCATCTCGTTGCAGCGAAGCATCACAGACGAGCGATTTTATGTCGTCATATGCCCTGAACGGCTCGTACGGCACGCCTTGTGCACGCTGCACGCTCACAATGACCTCGCCCATAATCTCAAACTTCTTCCAATTAATTCTGACATCTGGATCAGGCTCACTTGGCGTCATCTGACTGCCAGGGTGAGGAGCTTCTCCCACGAACGTACGATTCCCCTCCGAAGCAGACACTAGATCGCGCTTGTGTAATGGCAGGTAAGGGATACGCTCTCCAGAAGTATTCTCCCACGCGAGCCTGTAAGCAGCATATGACTTCTGTGGAGACATGAGTACTTCTAGGCGCTTGAAGTCCTTTGCGGCTGCCTCTGGGACTAGGTCCTTGGTTGCTTGCAATCGATATACCGATGAGTTGTTGATGCCAGAGACGACCGCTGCTAATGAATTGTAGTTGTTGAGCTTTCGAAGTTCTCGTGCAACACGATAGAACTTTTCCAGCATTATAGCACGGTGTTTCGGCTTGTCACGCAGCAGTATGAAGTTGATGACCCAGTCTGCCAGGTAATTGAAGTGCTCGATCATGCGATGGACATTTTCGAGACTGCGACATCGCTTCTTCGCTTCGCTGTTCAGACTCACGTATCTGACCAAATCTCGCGGGCGTATGGAAGTGAACATAATGTTGTCCATTCGTGTCAGCTCTTTGGCAATGGCATCGTCGGGTTGCTCCATCAAGGCGTGCCACTGGATCTTCGTCAACGGAAATTTGCCAACGGGCGAGAGCAGCTTTGCTTTCTTCTCAGCGGCATCGACCATAGTCAACAATGTGCCTGAAGTTGAGGCACTGGAAGCCGAACCAGGCTGTTTGAGTGTCGTGAGATTTGACGGTGTCTCGTCAAGCACACTCAATGCAGACATGCCTTTCGATAGCCCGGTCCCCGAATCGTATTTGGAACTTCTGTTGCTGTCGCTGAAACCCCAATTTGTATCGTCATCTTCGACAACAGATTCAAGATCTGCCGCGATCTCTCGAGCGTCTACTGCGAATACTCGCACCGACGAGACACGGTAGACAAAGCCCTCGAGTAGCTTTCGCGTCCTTAGGAACGCAAAGTCGCCGGGATAAGCGCCGATCCACTGCTCGATGATGCTGAGATGTCGTTGCTGAGCTGCAATCATGGTCATCTCGGGTATCGATTGATTGCGCAATGAGTCAAAGCGTTCAATAATGGCTTCGAGTAGAGCTCCTGGAGCAGCAAAGTTTCTGTACAGTGCGAGGAAGATGGAGCCAAACTTTTGGTCATTCTTTGTCATAGGCTGTGCGAGTAGCTTGTCGACCAGCTGGTCGAAAGAGTATCCAACCTCCATCGGCGTCGGCAACGGTTTGTCAAGCACTGGGGTTTGTCCAGCCTCTCCGTCGCTCGAGTAGTGGTCTGCATCGTCCGAGATATAGCCTGTTTCCTTCAATAGACCGTTTTGTGACGTGTTGAGCATAGGCAGAGCCATGGAAGATTTTGATTTGGCACCCAGCCTGCCAGGTGAAGTCGACCTCGTACTTCCACTTGAGCTGTGTTGAGATCGGTGTGTGAACTCCGAGTTTGCTCGATTATGCTTGAATGAATTTGGCTGCGGGGAGACACGTTTTACAGCTGATGAATTGGCTCGCCGTCGAGCTGCTGCTGCTAGCGCGATTCTTTCTGGACTTTGTCTTAGCAATTTGATCCATCAGGCAATCAGAAAGTCCCCATCGGAGCATTATGAGACGCAGTCAAGTGATCGGGACGATAATTTCGATGATCGTGATCCAACCCTGGGTTCCGAAGACAAACGCCCAGAGCGCTTCACCCTGCATCGCACATGCATCCCCGTGATGAAGAACACATCCAACCCGACGCCCCGGGAAATTTTCAGGAGATCAATGATTCTCTTCAGAAAATAAGAAGCACACTTACGATTCCGCATTGAGACAATGGCTCGGAGCAACACCGCCACACATCTCTTTTGAGAGTCTGGCTGCGCCTTCGAGGTTTGAAAAGCCGTGATGTCTCCGATGAGCGCCTTGGCTCGTTTCTCCACGCCAGCTGGATCAACGTGACGGTGTGTAGATGGAAAGTCGCATTTGCATGCGACGAGAATGAAGGGAATCGAAGCATTGTAGATGCCGCCTGGTTGCCATGTTAGTGTCGCGTGCACACACATGAAAGTGGCCCAGGCTGGCCCGGCTCAACCCCGTGCGGCTCGCGTGGCAGACTTACTTAGGGTCTCGGGCACTTGAACGAGACTTTCCTTGTTCATAACATCGTACAGAGTAAAAGCACCGTCAATATAGGGCATTGGTTGAGTATTGACTGAATCGGGCCAGCAAATGCGACTTTCGTTGTCCAGATCAAGCTCGCTAAATGAGAGCTCGATCAACCGAACCACGTATACATTTCCATCTATTGACATCTTTCGCGAGGATATTGCGTTGGATGGAGGACTTTGGAGGTTGAATGCTTTCTGTATGAAGGCAGATTTGCCCACGTGTGGGGATCCCACAACGACTATGTTGATCTCCTGCAGTCGAGCGCTGTTCTCTGGCCACTGTCCAAATCATTAGCATTGTCTCCCCTAAGTACGCAAGTGTTCTAATCCTACTGTTGTTGGCGAATTGGGGTTCAGCGGACTCTGCAATGGCTCTGCAGTAGAATCTGGTCGTGCCCGCGTTACTGTGCTGGTTGGAGAAAGTGGCCCCTCATTGTCTTCTTCCTCTTCCTCTTCCTCGGACATCTCGTCATGGTTCAGAAATGTTCCCCGCTGCTCGTTCATCCTGCTTGTAGTCTGCGTAGGCATATCGAAACGTTGGAAGAAAGGGTCGTCTGCAATTGCTTCGTCATCGCTGGGCTCGTCATCAAATAGACCAGCATCATCGTTGTCGCTGGCTCCTTCGTCGTGCTGCGACTCCTGCTCAGCGGCGGTGGCAGGGTTGCGCGAACTACTGCTGCTTTTAGGGATGTGAGGCGCAGAGTGCGCCCTGTTCTTGAACGGACGTTGTACGTGCGCAGCAGGATCGGCGCCAGCTGTCTGAGTCGCAGGCGGATTGTATGGGCGTCCTTGCACATACGAGGGCGAGGATTTGGTCTTCTCCCTCCGATGTGACTGCTGGAACTCGCTCGTGGACTGGCTGGATTGGCGAGAGTGTCGCGCGCTCGACGAGACTGAGGCTCGGCCTGATGTTGGCATAGTCTTTGCTCGAAACGGCTGAGCCAAATGCTCTCCTTCTGCTGGCGATAATCCACTGGGCTGATACCCCCGTAGGTCTGGTCCGGCCGTGAAACGTTACTCTACAGAACGCGGGGAGTTCGCACAGGATGCCGCAGCAGTTGAGCCTGCAATTCCGTCCTCACAACGAGGCATTGGGCCGAAATCGTGTGCGAGAAGCAAAGTGTAAGAACGAAAGAATACGTCTACAACAAGAGAATACGGAACGGAAAGCAAAGCATGCGAATGTGATATGTTGCTCGTTGCGTGCAGATCGCAGCGTTGCGAAACAGGCAGGCCAATCACTGCCGTTCGCTAGATTTTCCAGACGGAGCTGCCCTCATGTCCACCACGTTCGGGAGTATATATCTAGGCTAACTATTAGGTTAGCGGTAGGCTAACTATTAGATAAGAGTAGAATAGATTTTAAGAATTTAGTACCTAAGGTATTAATACCTAGCCGTTTTAGGTATAGGGCCCGAGCGCCTTATACTAAACTTTTAGAAAAATATAAACTAGTTCGCGATCGGTTTTAGACTAGTTATAGACTAGTCGTAGACTATTTCTCGCTTAATTACGCTAAAAAAAATAGCGCTACGTAATAATATTAGTAAAATAGTCTTAAAATAGTATAAGAATATATCTATAACTACCTTAAGGGCCTCGAGTCCTAGATAGCGCTGGAGCGGCGTTAGGGTAAAACCTAGGCCCGTCTTAGCCCGTATCTAGATAGAGAGGTAGAATCTCCCTCCTAGGGAATTCTACCCCCTTAGCGATTACTACTAATACTAAGAGAGGATATCTATATTTACTATATAACTCTATTACCTTATCTATATTCCTTATATTATAATCGCTCTACTCTCGGCTCTATAGTAGAGCGTATAGGTAATTATAGTATATACCGAAGAGAGAACGAATAGCTAGAGGAGGCCTTCTATAAGGGTTTCCAGCGTGACCTAGGCGTGACGCCGGGTATCACGTGAGAGCACGTAACCTAGGGATATACCCTAATCTCTAGCCTTTCGAAGAAGAGGCTAGAGATTATTCTATATCTAGAAGCTATCTTATACTTCTATTATCGATCTTATAGTTATAATCTCTCCCTCTCGATAGAGGTCCGAGATAGGCTTAATATATATATTCGACGCGCCTTTAAACCGTCGTCACTATATTACCGCGACGCGAAGATAACCTAATCTAGTATAAATAAGACGCTAGGGCGTACGGTCTAGCTAGAAGAAGCGATACTAGAGCGGTAGCTATATATATAGAATACTAGCGCTACGCCTATTACCCTTAACGAAGTCCTCCTTAAGGAGAGACTCCGTACTATACGTTAGAGGTATAAGTAGTTAAAGAAAACCGACGAGCTCCGCTATCTAAAGGCTAAGATCGCTTATATAGAGCGTAGCTTAAGCGAAGAGTCGGAACTAAGCGTACACAGCGCAGGCGCGTCGCAGGAGTTAAGACCTTTAAAACTATAACCTAAAAAGCTTTTAGAATTTTATAGTAAGAACGTATATAAATACCGCGAGTAGTATTAGCGTATAGAGAACGCGTTTCGTCTAGCGCTACGCCGCTTCTATAATAATAAGATTAAGATCGCGTAGACCGCTTAGTCGCTTAAAGGCACGCTATAGATAAGCTAGAATAACGCCGTTAAGACGTAGGAGGAATATACTTAAGAGTAGTATAAGACCTTCCTCCTCGATCTTATTAAAGATCTAGCGAATAGGGAGCTTAATACGGCCTAGCTATATAAAGACGCGAAATAGCGGCTAGGATAGACGGTATAGTAGTTTAAGTAGTATCTAATTACGCTAGAAGGATAGCTAGACGAACCTTATACGACTATATAGCGCAGGCGCTACTACTAAACTAAGCTTCTCCCAGAGCTACGCGAGTAGATTATTAACTATTAAGATATTCTAACTACCCTAGACGGTATCGTCTCGCTAGCGATACGTATAGAGATCTAATATAAGCGAGCGGCTACTACCGGTAAGAATTAAGACTTAAGCTATAAGAAGCGTAAGGATAAGCGGTAGCGTAATCGGTCGCCGCGTATTAATTAATAGCGTAGCGACGCCGGTATAAAGGCGAATACGCCTAGAAGTTCTACTCCTAACCTAGGTAATTACTTTAACTATAGTAAACTAGGCTATTAGGCTAACGAGTATTATAGTAAGCGTAATAACGGCGCGGTACTAGGTTTAGGAGGGAAGCCCTCCTATCCGAACTTTATACTAGTAGGAAATAGTCGCCGGGGCTCTTAGATTCTACCTTAAGAGTCCTAGTATAGAAGTTAGTAGTAATAGAGAGTCGCTTACGCGACGCCGTCGTTAGGGAGGCTATACTTAAGGTAGATAGTATAGTTATCCTTATAGAGGTACAAGTACCTCTTATAGCTACTTTAGACTCGGGCGCCGAGCTTAATATTATTAATCTAAAGTTAGCTATATAACTACGTCTCGCTATCGTAGATATAGCGCTACCTAAAGCACCTACTTAGGGTAATAGTAAGATAACTTTCTACTACGGAGTATATCTTGTACCGTAAGAAGCTATTAACTCGAAGGGGACGCGCCGGCGCTACGTATATATAGCGTATACGCTTAAATATATAAGCTCTCCTCTTATCCTAGGGATACCTAGCCTTATAGCCTAAGAAATCCTTCTAGATACGGCTAATAAAAGCTGGTAGTATTAGAACGAAGCGCCTAAGATTAGCCTACTTAGCGCCGGCGAACTAGATAATACGCTCTAGAATACTCTATATATCTTCGTTATCTACGAGACGGGACTTAACGATAAGGGAGGCGAGGGCGTTATAGCGGCGAAGATTATACTCCCCGCTAAGTTTACCGATTACGTAGATATATTTAATAAGATTATAGCTATTACCTAACTACCCTATAAGCAAGCCGAATATATAATCGAGACGACTATAGACCTACCCTTCCGGCATATCTACTTATAGAGTACGCGCGAGCTTAAAGAACTCCGGCGCTATATTATCGAGGCGAAGGTAAACGGCTAGATCCGCAATAGTACTAGTCCTATAGGAGTACCTATCTTATTTATACTAAAGGTAGATAGGAGCCTGCGCCTCTACGTCGACTACCGTAGACTAAACCAGGTTACTATTAAGAACCGACACCTCTTACCGCTAATTAAGAAAATTATCGATCGTCTAAGTAGCTTAATCGTATTTACTAAACTAGACCTAAAGTAGGCTTACTACTATATCTATATTAAGCGCGGCGACGAGTAGAAGACGGCGTTTTATACATACTATAGTCACTACGAATATCTAGTTATACTATTCGGACTTGTAAATACCCCTATAACCTTCTAGTTATATATTAACAAGGCCTTAGGCGAGCTAGTAGATTATATCTATATTATCTACCTAGATAATATTATTATCTACTCGCGTAGTCGCGATGCCTACGTCGCGTATATACGGCGCGTCCTTAAACGCCTTCGACAATATAGCCTCTTCTATAACCCTAAGAAATACTAATTCTTTAAGCCTTAAGTTAGGTTCCTTAGATATATAGTATCTACCGAGGGCGTAGCGATAAATCCGCGTAAGGTTAAAGCTATTACTATATAGCCGCGGCCCACGATATTACCTAAATTATAAACCTTCTTAGGTTTCTATAACTTCTATAGGCGGTTTATTAAGGCCTACTCTAGAGTAGTTACCCCTCTAATAAGCATATTAAAAGGTAGTATAAATAGTCGAAAGGTCGGGTCTTTTAAGTAGCGCGATACCGTAGAGACTACGTTTTACGAGCTTATTATAAGATTTACAAGCGTACCTATACTTATTTACTTCGAGCCGTTAAGGCGTACGCGTATTAAGACTAATGCGTTAGTATATACTATTACCGGCATTATCTTATAACTCCTTATAGAAACGGGTTAATAGTACCTAGTAGCTTATTATAGTCGCAAGATAATAGACGCCGAGAAGAACTATAAAGTTTATAATTAGGAGCTACTCGCTATTATCGAGGCTTTTAAGCATTAGCGCTAGTATCTAGATAGCAGTCGCTTCGCCGTTAAAGTAATTATAGATTACCGTAATCTCGTTAGCTTTACTAAGGTAAAATAGCTTAACGGGAGGTAAGTAAGATAGGTAATACTCTTATCTACTTTCGACTTCACGATTACGTATCGTATAGGTAAGCTAAACCTAGCTAATACGCCGTCGCGGCGCCTAGACTACGATTATAATAAGAAAGCTACGAATACGATATTACCGATACTATTCGCTAAGCTAGCTATTTAGCTAGATAAGGCTACTACTAAAGCTCTATTAGTAGGTCTATAAGATACGGAGCGAGTACTCGCCGCCTATATAATATAAGAGTTAAGTCTACTATAACCGGTTATAGACTAAGTAGAGAGTTTATCCCGCGTCGGCGAAGAACCGGTTATACTCCAGAGTTAAGCAGCGGAAGCCCTAGAGGGGATTACTATATATAACGCAGCAACTACAGCGATTAGAGACTTAATCTATAAGGCCTAAAGAGGTAGTAGTAAAGCGTAAGCGCTACGCGGGCGCCTAAATAAGGGTAGCCTAAATAAATATTAGAGCGACTATAACGGGGTTTTAAAGTACGAGGGACGCCTCTATATACTACCTATACGTACTATCCGCGAAGAGCTATTAAAGCGCTATTATAACGATCCTTATACTAGTTATTTTAGTACCCTACGTACGACCGAGCTATTAAAGCGCCGGTACTATTAGCCGAGTATAGGTAACGACGTCGTAATATATATAAAGTCGTATAATATCTACTAGAAAGCGAAAGTTAAGAGATATAAGCCGTATAGCGAAATATAACCCTTACTAAAGCCTACACAACTATAGGAGGAAATTATAATAGACTTTATAAGCGGAGTACCGCTAAGTAAGCGCGGCGAAGTCGTCTATAATATAATCCTTATAATTATCGATAGATACTTTAAGATAGCTCTTTATTTTCTTATCTAAAAGACGATTAAGGCTGTAGAAGTTACTAATATTTTAATCGATAGTATTTTTACACGATTCGGCTTCCCTAAGGGAATTATATTTAATTAAGACCTAAGATTTATATTAGAGTTCTAGTTAGAGTTATACTACTATACGAAGGTAAAGCGTAGGCTTAGTATCGTATTCTATCTATAGATAGATAGATAGACGGAGAGGTAGAACTAGATACTCTAAGAATACCTTTAAGCGTTCTACTCTCTTATATAACGAGATTAGGTAGTAAGGTTACCTATTACTAAGTTTATATTTAATAATACGTTTTATAGCGATCTTAACGTAACGCCGTTTCGCGTAGTCCTCGGCTACGACCCGCTATTATACTTTAACGCTAGGGATAGCGTCGAAAAAGAAAGGGTACTAGTAGTAAAAGAATATATTTAGAGGATTTACGAATTACGTAAGGACCTATAGAAGCGCCTAGAATATATATCTAAGTCGTAGGCGAAGTACTATAACTAGAAGTACTAGCCGATAATATTTAAGAAGGACTAATTAGTATTAATCTCTATAAAGAACCTCCGTCTATAAGGGCTAAGTAAGAAGATAGCGCTACGTATAATAGGACCCTTTAGGATTTATAAACTAGTCGGCGCGTAGGTATACCGCGTATATCTTCTTACCGATTCGCGTATTTATAATATCTTCTATATCTTAGTAATAGAGCCTTATTACGCGAGAAACGGTAATTAAGAAGTCTTATCTCTACCCGAGTTACTTAATAACGAGGAAGAATATAAAGTTAAGGAAGTACTATAGAAGAAGCATAGGCGTAGCGCTATATAGTACCTAGTAAAGTAGAAGGGCTAGCTAGAAGAATATAACAAATAGCTACCTAAGGATAATATAGCTAATACGTAAAGAGTAGTTTATAATTTTAAGTAATAATAGGCTTAACGTATATTATAGATACATAGAGAGAGGCCGCGAAAGATATAAAAGAAAAGAAATTATCGTTCGCGTACGGTATAAAGCCGTCTTAATACCCGAAGGCCGAAAATATCTATAAAATATTATAAATATATAACGACGGCCTTAGGTCTAAACCTCCTCCCCCTAGCAAAGACTACCTAGTATACTAGTTATACGCGAGCGTAGCGACGGCGTAACTACCTTAATCTATACTATTATCCGACTTCTCTTCTACGTCTATCGCTTCCTTAGCAATAGCGTTAAGTAGCGGCTAGTTATACACGGTATAGTAGCTATCTATAAAGTTAATAAAGGCGTAGCTAATCGTATATAACTACTACTTAATTACTAGCGATACGCTACTACCGTGCTATCTACGTAACGTACCCTCTTCCCGAGCTACGTTATATATATCCTAGTAGATATTATTATTAAGGCGCTTAAGGCGACGGCGCTACGACTATAGAATAGCTTCGTTAAGCTTAAGGCTAGCTAACTCCTAGTAAATAGCGTTAACCTTTTAGATCTACTTTACCGGGATCTAAGCTTATCGTTAGTTTTATACTATCGCGAAGCTAGCGTATATATAGATATATCTTTAGGTACTTCTTATTTATACCGGCGTAGCGCTCGTAGCGTTATAACGCCGTCTTATTATAATAGTCGCTATTACCGCCGAGCTATAGTAGGTAGTATAGATATAACGGGACGTCTAGGGTCGGCGCTACGCTAGTAGAGCGCTACGTAAATAGCGTCTAAGGCTATAGGGCGAGCTAGAACTACTATAGCTACTATAGCGGCTAGGCTTATATAAGCGCAGCGGCGACGCGTCGCTAGATCTCCGCCTCTATATTATTAGCGCGCTACTAAGCTTCGGCTACGATCTTAGTATTATACTACGTAAGCGCCTCGTTAACTTAGCGCTAGACCTTAATTTACGCCTCTAGTATAATACGACGTAAGTAGTAGCGGCCGAGGTAACGCTAGTAGTACTCTTTATCCTTACTATCGCGTTACTATTATAGCGCTATTATATTAGTATTATAAATCTAGAAAAATTAGTAGGATAGGTATAAGAAGTCGCGGCGAACGATTAGAGAATAGACTAGTTTATAAAGAAGAAAGCGAGACGACGAA